>JAJEJO010003487.1:0-65869 GCA_020662805.1 Glaucomys volans
CCATTTGACCCTGCTATCCCACTCCTTGGCCTATACCCAAAGGACTTAAAATCAGATTACTACAGTGATGCAGCCACATCAATGTTCATAGCTGCTCAATTCACAATAGCTAGATTATGGAATCAACCTAGATGCCTTTCAGTAGATGAATGGATAAAGAAACTGTGGTATATATACACAATGGAATATTACTCAGCCATAAAGAAGAATAAAATTATAGCATTTGTAGGTAAATGGATGTTGTTGTAGACTACTATGCTAAGTGAGATTAGCCAATCCCAAAAATTCAAAGGCCAAATGGTCTCTCTGATAAGTGAATGATGATGCATAATGTGGGGTGGAATGATGGCAAGAATGGAGAAAGGATAGAGAGCATAGAGGGAAGGGAGGGGTGGGGTTGAGGTTGGGGGGTAAGAATAATAACAGTATGTGTGACAGACATCATTGCCCTGTGTACTTGTATGAATGCACAGATGGGGTGACTCTACTTTGTGTACAACCAGAAAAATAATTGCTGTACTCCATTTGTGTTCAATGAATCAAAAAATTAAATAAAAAATAAATAAATAAAATTTTTAAAAAAATAAAGTTCATCACTAGGGGCTGGGGATATAGCTCAGTTGGTAGAGTGCTTACCTCGTAAGCACAAGGCCCTGGGTTCAATTCCCAGCACTGCAAAACAATAAAATAAAATAAATAAGTAAAAATACAGTTAATCACTCACAAATGCTGCACATTGACAGATTGGAATTATAAATGCCCTAACTCCAGGAATTAAGAGAATTTTGAATTCCCACTCAATTCAATCCGTTTAGATATACCTGGAAGTAAAACTAGTGAAACCAAGTAGAAGTTATACTGGAAAAAATACCATAAACGTAATACCATACCATAAAAAATACCATAAAAATACCATAAACCAATACATACTACATCTAACCATTGCTTGTGCAAAATATATTATAGCTAATACTTTGACAATATGCCCTCCCATGCATTTTAACACACCTTTCCAACTATAGCATCCAGTTTACTGTCCCTGTTTAAATACAATATGGAAAGAAAAGCCACTTCAAGTGAACTAGACTGTATTTCAGTAGCGGCCTGTTAAACTTTCTGTAGCTGTGTCTCTAAGGTAGCTTAGCTCTTAGACCACCTAATGCCAGAACCTCTGCAATAAACACTACGAACAGAAAGAAAAAGCTAAAGACTCATTCCTTTGTCTTATTTGAAATGACCCTCCTCATTCAAACACCTGAAAAGTTTGAGTTATTGGATGAAACCAACATCCCTGTCCCCTCTCAGACTCTGCTGTTATCAGGCATCAGCCTGAGTGACTTAGCCTAAAAGAGACAATTTGGCCCATCAGTTTAAATGATGACTGAGTCACTCTGATAGAATGCATCCAGGAGAGTACAATAAAATGTGACATGCAGGATTTCAAGAGAAAGGAGTAGTGAAGCCAGAGGAGCCAATGAAAGCCAAAGTTAATTTGTTCTTCTCTAATGATGAACTTGGCCCATCAGCTATTCTGTGGAAAAGGTATTCACTTTCCTCCACAGTAACTTGGATGGAGACCACAGCTTTTCTACAGAAATTACATTATACCTTAGGCCAGTAATGCACAAGAGGGAAAAAAATTACACAGTGGAATTTGAAGGGACCTCATAAAGGTATAAGAAATATTTTGTAGATAATTCTAGTATCTAATAGGCACCCACAAGATGTAAGGACATAAAAAGCAAGGTGATATACAGAGTTGGATGAAGCTGGAGGGCAAACAGATACATGGAGTTACTCATGGCAAATATTACCCCCAGGCTGATTGTGATTAAGTTGTCTGGAGAATGCAAGAGCTATTTTACTTGTTAGAGGAAAGTGATTCTCAGTCCATGTGAAAAAAAACCTAAGATCTATTTGTGAAAACAAGATGAATCTAGAAGACACCATGTTAAGTGAAATAAGCCAGGCACAGAAAGACAAGTAGCACACGATCCCACTTATACACAGAATCTTGAAAAGCTGAACTCACAGAAGTAGAGAATAGAATGGTTACCAAGGAGGGAAGGGTGTGTTGGGAAGATATTTGTCAAAGATTGCAAAATCACAGTTAGAAAGCATGAATTCAAAATTGCATAGCATGATAACTATAGTCAATAACAATGTGCTGTGTTCTTGAAAATGTCAATTAAATGCAAGCCATGCAGATGTTTATTCAGAAAAATGCTGTATTCTGCCTCACACCTTTGCAATCTCATGCCCTTTAGCAATAGGTGTTAGCATTTTTGAAGGGTGTCTTTTCACAACTTCTCCACCTGTGATTTTCCTTGTTTTTTTAAATAAAATTACAAGATATACACTCTGTAATGTAAGTTCTATGTGTGTTTCATTCTTGTACTGGTTAACAATTAGGCTATTTTAGGTTATATGTCATTACAAGCAATGCTGCATTAACATAGTTGGACATATATATGTTTTTAATTTTAAAGCACTGATTTCTTAAAATACAATTTCTCATTCAAGAAGTATGTGCATTTCTTATTCCTAATTCCCCCACCCCCGCATTGCAATCACAAAATTCTCAACTAACCACTGCCAATAAATTTCTAATTTGGGAACAGAAAGTGATATGAGGAACAACTATGACCAGAAGGATTCTGATTAGATCCTTAGACAAAGGTCTTTGTTGCATCCTGGTAGATCAAGGTCAATTTAAATCACAACCATTCTATTCTCAAACACTCAGAAGTAGCAATCCTTCACACATCCCTTCCTTTGGTTTTTGATGAAATGCATCCCATAGAACCACTGGTATCACCTAGGCTTGTTCCATCACTTTTGAGGCAACCCAGAAATGCCAATGTAAAAGGCCAAACTTAGGCTGACAGCTGCTGATTGACTAGAGTTAATTTCCTGGTTCTAGCAAAAGTGACTGCAAGGTCTCGGTTCCCTACACCCCCTATCAGTTTTCCAGATAATACTTTAGAATCTTGCGGAGGTGAGGACATGGCCAGGCATTTCAGGCATCATCCACTCCGTACTCCACTGGTGAACTTGGGTAATTGGTAGGAAATAGACCAGAGCCCATGGAGGTTACAAGTACATACTGAGAGTGTGAGGCCATGCTAACAGGCTGTTATTGAGGCAACTGTGCTGAAGTCAGGGCCCTTGGGAGAGGGACTTGCATAAAGCATTTCTATTGCTGAGCAAATCAGCCATGACTTACTAGGCAGATCTGCAGGCAAATGAATAAAGCTGAGCTTGAAAAATGCACTGGGGTTGTAAATGCGTCTGCCATGTCAATACAAGCTGAGATTGGCACCTCAAGAAGAGTGGCTCATCTCTAACAGATTGCTCATGTGTTCCTTAAGAAAATGAGAATTTAGGATGAGATTCAATCATAAATTATTCATTTGAGGCTTTTTTCCTTTCATTTTGGAACATTCTCCCGGTCATTTCTTAAGAGAATTTCCCCCTGGTCCTATCATTTACCAACGCAGACCATTCTCAGGGAAAGAACCAGATCTTAAGCAGAGAACCCTGCTTAAGGGTTCTAAGGAGGGGGTTCCCCCTCCTTAGAAGTCTCTCTGCTTCTCACTCACTGGCCCCTTTCTAGATCAATATCTTCAGTCCAATTACGGTTGTTAAGGTTCCCTTGTTAACATTTGAAAAATAAAACCATCTTCACATAAAATTTCTAAGAACAAGTACTTTACTTTCGTGACTGCCAACCTCAAACATAGCAAGATTTTCCTCTATGAAATGGCTGGATGTTTTATATGTGATATTTATGTCTCACTGTAAACTATTCATTGGTTTATAGACCTTGGGGCCTCTAGGAAGCACCACAAATCCTTATTACACTCCTTGGTATTAAATTTCGTGTTAGGATCTCTGATTTATCTGCCAGGCTAACTCAAACGTAAACAGACATCTCTCTTAAACTACTTCAAATTCAAGATCTCAAAAAGTAGTTCATGCTAAAGCTCCAGCCTTGAAGTTTATTGCCCCTACATTATTGACAATAGTTAGGATGACAAAGAAATGTTTTAGCTAGTTGTTTTCTTGTTTGGTTTACTTTTCCTTACACACCCACAAAAACACAGAAACCGGAAAATTGAAACTTGGGAATCCTTCCAAAGACAAGCATAGGTCTTCCATTTGAAGACAGTAATCCTCTTTAAATGAAGAAATGTATCAGTCAACACGAAGTGACTGCGAAGTCCAATGAGCAAGGCAATAAAGAGTGATCACTTAATGAATGCAGACAGAGTCAGCCCAAGGACATTCCTCCTAGTAAGTTCCTGCCCTTTTCAGGAATACAAATATTTTTTAAATTTCCATATTACTTTGTGTTGTAATTTTCTAAATACTATATAAAATTGTTCTGATATAAATTTCTATACAACAATGTTTTTAATCTTTTGGCTATCTTTTCAGAGAATCTTATTACGTGAGGGTTAGTCTAAAATTTCTGGAAGATGTCATCTTCCTATCTGTTCTCCTTTAAATCATCTTGGACACCAAAGTATTGCCCTCTACAAAATTATAGAGGGAACAGTTTTCTCCTCTGTCATTTTCAAAATTCTGTCATCTGCAGGCAGATAATGTATAATAACCACCCTGAAGTACTGAAAACATTTGTAAATATGAAATTTATATTATATGTGCAAAAAACAGCTAAATTCATTCTACCTCCATGCAACTTAGTAATACTTTTCTCTGTGCCTATTATGTGAAAACCACAATACTGGCTAATAAGGAGACAAAAGAATATGGCCTGGCTTGTGCCCTCAGGATCTTCTGAATCAACTTGCCTTTCCCCCCACTCCTTTACATGAACTAAATAGTCTTTAATTTTCAAAATAGGAAGAAATTTTGAATGATAGTGTTATGGTTTGGATGTGACATGTCCCCCAAAAGCTCACATGTGAGATAATGCAGGCAAGTTCAGAGGAGAAATGACTGGATTGTAAGAGTCTTAACCCAATCAGTAAATTAATCCCTGATGGGATTAATTAAAGTAGCAGGGTATGGCTGGAGGAGGTGGGAATTGGGACATGGCTTTGGGGTATATATTTTGTATCTGGAGAGTGGAGTCTCTCTCTGCTTCCTGATGTGAACTGCTTCCCTCTGCCATGCTCGTCCACCATGATGTTCTGCCTCACCTCAAGCCCCCAGGAATGGAGCTGGCCTTCTATGGACTAAGACTTCTGAAACCATAAGCCCTCAAATAAACCTTTCCTCCTCTATAATTGTGCTGATCAGATCATTTAGTCAAAGCAGCGAAATAGCTGACTAAAACAGTTTTCATATCAAGACCCTCAATCACATGGTTAATTCTCATGTTCAAGAATTTAAAAAAAAAAATGATAACCAAGAGAAATCGTGCTTGTTAGATAAAAATACCTGAGCATGGGGTTGTCTAGATCAGCCACAGTGATACTCCAAAAATCAAGATTTGAAAAAGATTGATTTGTCAATCTTTACTCTTGGTTGGATCTTATTGAAATGATTCTAAATATGACAATGCAAGGAAAGAATCTGATGAAATATTATTCTTGAAAAAAATCATAAAGCTATGAATTTTGCAAGAACATTTTAAAAGGACACTTGAATGAAAAACATTAAATAGCCTTGCACTTCTTCTGGGTTTTTTTCCTGAAAAATTTTGAACAAGGTATGTAACATTCTTTGTACAGTAGATTAGGGATTCCCTTTGTAAAATTATAAGGTCAATTATGAAACGATCAGACCAGGATATTTTAATAGGTGAACTTAAAATACATTTTAAAGAGGTGTTTATAATTCACTTTATATGTTTGTGGGACTTCCAAGGATTTTGAATCCTATAGATTTGTAGAATTGTATCTCTTGATATCTTATAAAAAGATAACTGAGAAATATGGTTCAGTGAATTTGAAACTGCCTACACAACAGTTCCCGAAGAGTATTGATTAGTAGGTCAATTTCAAACTAAAAAGTGGTTGTTAATTTTATGTTAAAGGAATATGTCCTTGGTTTTGTTCTAGTTCAAATATTAAGAGTGACTTGCTTGAGGATATAGATGATCTATGTGCTTATTACATCCATAGATGGAAGAGTTGATGCAGAAAGCAACTCTGTTGGTTAATCAGGTGAAGATCTTGTTGGTTTCAATGGGGTACATGATGGATTGTATTACATGAGAATAAATTGGATAAATTTCAAATTCTGACATATGAACTTATACAAATGCATGAGTATGGGACAGAGCTAAAACAGCAAGACTGTGGTATGCTGTCCTAATTGCAACTCATTCTACCAGGTGTGGGTAGAAACTACCATGTATTGAATGCCTTCAGCTCCTAAACATGGACATTAGAAGGACACAGGCAGGATCACAGTTCCTGTTTGAAAGAGGTAAGGAGACATAAAATAATCTCCCCTATCTCCTGTAGATCACAAGAGGTAAATCTGGGATTTGAACCCTTTGCAGACTTTCTGGAAAACCTTATAGTCATCCCAATCCATATCAAGTGCAAAAAAGACACTAATAACTAATGCAAACTTGAGTTACACAAAATTATGATGCCAAAACTGGGGAGATAGTAGTCTTCTTCCAGTACACACTGATCAGATCATTTGTGGAAACCTAATGAGAAGAGTGATACATACACCCAACATCCATCAAAACAAAAATAAATAGGAGGATGCTCATACAATGAAATGCTACCCAGCAGTAATAAGGGGCAGTTGCAACACATGGATCTATCCTACCACCACCCCAGCAAAAAAAAAAAAAAATCACTCTGAGAAAAACACACACACACACACACAAAAGAGCACATGCTGTTTGATTCCACTAATATGAAGTTCACAAAAAAGCAAAAGTAGTCTATGTTGATGAAAATTAGAATAGCATTTCGTCTGGGAGAGTTGCCTGCAGGAGTAGCATAAGGGAATTCTCCAGGATGATGAGAACATTTTTGCTTTTGATTGGTGGTGACAGAAGGGTAGACCATTCTCAAACGCAAACTGCATTCTTCAGGTAAATGCCTCTATTATATGGAAAGTACACCGCAATTCAAAGAAAAAGTGCAATACAGACTGCAGATTGTGAACACAAACAGTGAAGAATCACCATGTCTATGTTTTTCACTATATGAAATATACAATCTAGGAAATATTACTTGCAAACAGTTATGAACAAAGAGTCCAAGGAAAGGGAAATAAAATGACACATTATATCTATGTTAAAAATGATGTTATTCCACAATAGAGAGTCTTTTAGACTGGGCACTGTAGTGCACACCTCTAATCCCAGTAGCTCAGGAGGATGAGGCAGGTGGATCATGAGTTCAAAGCCAGCCTCAGCAATTTAGCAGAACTCTGAGCAACTCAGTGAGACCCTATCTCTAAATAAAATATAAAACAGGCTGGGGATGTAGCTCAGTGGTTAAGCGCCCCTGGGTTCAATCTCTGGTACAGGAAAAAAAAAAAAAGGAGTGTCTTTTAGTGAGTGCTTTAAGTACTTTTTAGGGAGTAAAATTAGGCCTAATAAACCAATTTTACCACAGTTTAAAAAATAATATCTATAGTTGGGGCAGTCCAAATATGGAATTATCAGCCAGGCATGATTTGTTCCTATAGTCTCAGTTACTTAGGAAGCTGAGGGAGGAGGATTGCTTGAGCCCAAGAGTTTAAGACCAGCCCGGGCAATATAGTGAGACTTCTCAAAAATAAACAAGAAAACAAATGTGGAATTATCTGACAGTGAAGTCATAAGTTCTCTACTGCTCAAGGTGTCAGGTAAAGCTGAACAGCCTCCTTCTGACAGGTTTGTAAAGAACACTTGGAACCTAAGACAGTTCTTCATTCTGAGATTTCATGCACTTCTATTCTGAAACACACCTGGACAGCATGGATGAGGCTCACATCCTAGATGGCACCCAAACTCTAACTCCTTCCCAATAGATTCCCAACCCAAGGACACAGTACCCCATGTCCACAAATCCAGGTGCCAGTGATCAACTTAAACAATGTCTACCTAACTCCCTCCACTCCAATCCCACCAGATGCTCTAATCTCAGATTCTGAAAATCAGTGGCAAAATACCTTAACACTTTCAGGTTCACAGGACTCCATAATTTTTGTTAAACCGTTTTCATGCATTTGACATTACTTATTATTGAGACATTGCTATGTATCTAGTACGTTCTAGATACTGGAGAAACATAAGAAAAGAAGACAACAGTCCCCATCTTGGTGGAGTCTATATTCTTCTTAGTAGACATCAAGTGGCTTAGGACAGGAATGTCTGTCCTTCATACCTACCCTCTCATGTTTAATTGCTGGACACACAGTAGGCGATGAACTGACTTGATGTGAGAAATGCTCATTGTGTGAATATTTAAAAGCCTCAGGGGGAGACAAGACTTAGCCAAGACATGGTATTTTGCTACTCAACCCAGTAAAAATCTGTTAGATGTCAGAGGGTTGACAAAAAGCTCATTTTCACCATGTTTCCACACTCAATAATAAACCAATTTCTTAGTGGTTCAATGGGTTTACTCTGAATTCACAATTAGTCTAATGCTATGCCCCAGAGGGACTCCATGAGCCTTAGCAGAGCTTAACAAAATTGACTTCAATAAAATAAAAGGAGCAATGTTACTGAGCTATATCCAATAAATCACAGAGTCTATTAGTTGGCATTAATTTATAATTTCGGGCACAGGGATAAAATCATTCACAATGGATACTTTTAACTGGGTGAGAAGTCCAGATACCAAATTCCAAATGCAGCAAATCCTTCCAGAATAAAAGTAAAGAAAAAAGTCTCTGCAGAAATATATTTGGGGGTTGCCTTTAACCTTACTTGATTAGCCAATATAAAATGTTTAAGGGCACACCAATTCAAGAAGTTAAACTGATTGGAGTCACATTTTAAGACTTGCTGGAACACTAACCCTAAACTTAATAGATGATTCTCAAAGAAAACTGGGTGTTTGTTCTGCAAATATCAGAGGTGGTGAGTTCCAAAGGAAATTGTCTATATAAGGATGAGAATCACCAATTCTACTGGTAGCTCTCGGTTTATCCTCTTATTCCATGTGCAATCAATCTTCGCTCCCTCTGGTCTCTTCTTCATCTGTACACATTCTTTTATACGGTCTACAGTTATTGCCTGCCACGTGGAGTCAGGTAAATTTTTCAACAGAAAAACATAAAAACACATTTCCTCAAAGGTAAAGTCATCAGGGAGCAGTGGGTGGGTGTGTCCATGTGTGACTGCACACATGCAAATCAGCACACTCACACATCTGGGAGAATGTGGGAAGAGTAAAATCCTACAGAAAATTCTAGCTCAAGGTGATCCGAATGAGTGAAGGGCCACACTGACACACAGCACACTCTGGCCACTTGCAGAAAGGGAAATGTTGGGGTGGGGTGGAGACTGCAGCAGAAAGCTTTGGGATATATCAGAAAATCCCTGTCTACTTGATATTTAGGGAATGTCACATCTGGGTAACACATTACAGCCTAGCCAAATGTTTAAACTAAACCTCACAGTTTGGGTAGGGGTGATACCAGCAAGATAATAAAACTGCTTCCTAGAAGTTAGCCTAAGAAACAACTTTATTCACCTTTGGCAGCTTTTCCTAGCTTACCCTGTATCATTGAGTCACCCTGTATTATTCCAAATGACTCCAAGAAAGTGAAACAGCTGGAGGGAGCTGTCAAATGGCTTCATGGGCTTACCCTTGGGCAAGTAATATTCTAATGAAATGGGAATATCACTCACTGACCAGTTCCAATATTGCATTAGATTTTTTGAATTGAGGGAAATGCTTAAATGGAAAATGGAAAATAAATAGTATAATTTATTTATATTTACACACAAAGACATGATAGAAAATGTGAAGATAGGTCAATACCTATAAAAAATAAAACAGTTAAATAGGGCAAAAAAGGCAACCAATTAAAACTTTTAACTGAGAGAAGAGGGGAAAAAAATCACTGTCACAGTTAACAATGACTTTTCATATTCTAAAAAAGAGAAGAGTTTTAATATAACTTGACACACACCTGAATGTCATGTGTAAGGCACTATGCTACATGTCACTAGGATATATAAAAAGGTTTTAAACATAAAGAATGCCTTGGAGGATTTTACAATATGGCAGGGAAAATTGGGCACATGGAGAGATCCCCCCCTACAAGGGGCACACTGACCCTGAAAGTTCAATTGTGAACCAATTTCTTTAAAGCACAGAAGACTGTCCTGGAGTGAAGGAAATAATGCACGACTTTACATATGAATTTACTCACTGGAGGTTGTAAGAGGGAATGAAAGAAAGATAAATTGTAAATTTATATTTTAATCAATTGAAAATGTAAACTATTAGTTACAACTGCCAAACACTAATCCTAAACTTATGTAATTTGGCAATTTTCTTTAGAATAATGCAGATGAATGGATTTGGTTTTTCAAATTTGTAGTCCTATGCTGATTGAGTGTATTCCAGGATGACTCAGTATAATTTCAAGGATGATGGATTATAAAATATTAAAAAAGGATTTTATTTTAAATGTTTTTTGCTTTCCGCATTACATTTGGTAAGTTTTTCTCTTTTCCATACTCACAAGCAAGAAGTATAAAGCTCCCCCTTAAAGTTTCCAAAATGGAATAAACCAAAGAATTTACTTCCCCAAATTTCAGCCCATAGTGATGGATGGAGGGGGTGGAGAGAATGCCAGGTAGCTGGTCCCAACTGAATGTAGGTGAGTAAGTCATCAGTCTGGTCCCAACTGAACATACATGAGTAAGAAGTCAGCCTGATCCCAACTGAATGTAGGTAAGAAGTCAGCCTGCTCTTCAGAAGTGAGGAAAACACAGAGGATCTGGCGTAGGAATAAATGAGAACCTACATCAGTGGGGTTATTTCCCAAACAACAAGATTTGGAAAGTTTCTTATTCCCAGATTATTCAACCCTGCTGCCCAGGTTCTACTGCTGACAAATGCTACAAATCCATGAGAGAAAAACAGGTAGATGAAGGTGGAAGCCAAGTGTGTCTCATCCCTGTAGAACTGAGATCTGAAGTATGCTTGGAATACATGTATTTAAAACTGGCATTCCTCTCTTGTAAAATGATAAACAATTTTGGAATACAGTGAGATAAGGAAAATATTGAGTTGTATTGAAACAATATTAGCTATAGATAGTTCCCTAGGAACTTATTTTTAATTAGGCAGTTTTATATTTAAACAGGGAACATTTTTACCCAATATTATTCAATGCCTAGAATGCAGTACTCAAGTGGTCACAAGGGCACCACTTGTCCCCATGATAACTTTGTGAAAATAAGAAAAATGAGATTCTTACTCAGAACGCTTCATGCCCTTTTATAAAATTATTGTAATAAACTAATTTTGCTAGAACACCTGCCAGGAACTTCATATTTATTATTCATCAACATCTAGAATACAAGTGGCTCCTACTTAGAGGTGGTGCCATTGAATATATGTACACAAAATCCCCATTTAATCCACAGTCATGTGTGTGGTAGAAATTAAAACTGAGATTCTAGAATCTTCCATGGTCATCTTCAGAAGTGCCAGTACCAAGAACTCAGTCATGATCCCTTCTCACATTTTCAATTTGGGTCAAAACTAATTGTTTAATCACGTTCTTATCAATTGGATCAATAAGTACTACTTAGGACATATGGGATTCCCATTTTTTTTAATATTAACTGGACTGATGAGAACCAAAAGGGAAATAAATAATGAAGCTAGCACATTAAGCTGGCTGAGATGGTGATGGCTTTGGAGAGAGAGGCAAGTAAGTGGACTTGCCCCTTTCACTAAGATGGCACCAAAAGCTAAGAAGGAAGTTCCCGTCCCTTCCAAAATTGAAGCCAAAGCAAAAAATGTGAAGGCCACAATGGCAGTGTTGGAAGGCAACCATAGCCACAAAACAAAGATCCTTCCTGCAGTCCAAGACATTGCAGCTCCAGAGGCATCCCCAGTGTCCTCAGAGGAGTGACTCAGGAGAAACAAGCTTGACCACTGTGCTATCATCACGTTCCCCCTAACCAAGGAGCCAGCCATGAAGATTGAAGACAACACATTTGTGTGCACTGTGGATGTCAAGGCCAGCAAACACCAGATCAAACAGGCTGTAAATAAGATCTATGACATTGATGTGGCCAAGTCAAAACCCTGACCATGCCTGATGGAAAGAAGGCATATGTTTAACTATCTCCTCATTATGATACTTTGGACATTGCCAATAAAATTGGGATCATATGAACACATTCCAGCTGGTTAATTCTAAATATACATTTTTTTTTCCAACAAAAAGTTGGACTTGCCCAATGGGTTCCTTTGCCCACACTATTACTTCTTCCCATGGCGTTTTCCCTTCCACTCTCAAAGTATCTACCCCCAAAAACCACACTGGTTTCCACGGTAATTGTGAAAAAGGTTGGAGACCTCAGAGCTACTACATAAGGCTGGAGAAGGACAAATAGATGCCTCAACTGTTTAAAAATATAGCTAGATATAATGTACACTTGTAAGTTGACTTCATAAATACTTGTGAAAAGATAATTAGAAGATATGAGCTGAAACAATTTGTATAAAATAAATGAATGGTTAAATCAAGATATTGTATCTTAGGCAAGAGATTAGCTTTTAGAATTTGACTTCATCTTCTTCCTTGAAATGTTTAATGAAACTGAGTGAACAAATACATGAATAAGTGAAAGAAAAACAAGATAGTAATCAACCAGTAAGCAGTTGATTTTGTAATTTTTCAGTTGTAATAATCAATTACCACCAATTATTTCAGAGTTGATCCAAGTAACCAGAGCAGCTAGCAACACGAGTAAGTATCCAACAAACCTCTGCCCTACAAACACCTAATTAAGACCAGATTATAAAATAAAAAGACCAGATTGTGATCACCTTGGCTATGTCACAGAAACATTGAGACTTAAGAAAAATCAATTCTGAAGAAACAAGTGATGCAGATTCATTGTGAAAAATATAAATCATTATGTGTGTGTTACTACAAAATAAAAGACTCAAACAAAAATAAGAACCTTGTCTCCTGTGTAAAATTTTGGCAATCCAGGGCTTATATGGTGGTTTGACAACATTAATTACCAGAATTTAAGTTTTCCGCTGTTTATCCCTAGTCTGTGGCTCTTACCCTCATTGTCTGAGATAGTGTTTTGACCCAATATGGATTTTGCAGAAAGAAAGATGTCAGCTTTGGTTGCTGTGACCAAATTACCTTGCAAGAACAACTTATAGGAAGAAAAGTTGTTATACTCCCCCAAAAGAAGATTCTCCAGTGTCATCAGGAGAGAGAGTAGGTCAGCCCCACCCTAATCCTCCCTCCCCTTCTTATAGCCCAACCCTAATCCCTTCCCACTCCCTATAAATGCTGGCAACAAAAGAAATAACACAGGATTCTGGGCACACCGCTTTTAGGTGTAAGGGTGATCCTCGCTGGCCAGCTAAAGTAAAGGCTTCTTTTGGCTTTACGTGATCAGCTTGAATGATCTTATTTTCGTCGAGTACAACAAAGTTAATTTTGGTTCACAGTTTCAGAGGTTCAGTTCATGATCTGCTGACATCATAGCTCTGAGCCCAGGGTGAGGCAGAACATCATGGCAGAAGGGAGTGGTGCAGAAAGCAGCTCAAGACATGCAAGCCAGAAAGCAAAGAGAGTGCTCTGTTCTCCAGGGACAAAACAAACTCCAATGTCACGCCCCAAATGACCTACTTCCTCCAGCCACACCCTACCTGCCTACAGTTATCACCTAGTTAATCTGATAGTGGATTAAAACACTGATTGTGTTATAACTCCCATAATGTACATTTTACTGCTGAAAATTCTTGCATTGTCTCACATGTAACTTTTGGGGGACACCTCATATCTAAACCATGATACAAACCAAGGAAAAAGGGGGAAGAAAAGTCAAGACACCTAAAGCACAACAAGTAAAATAAAGAATCAATAAATGGGATGGTATCAAACTGAAAAACTTTTTCATAGCAAAGGAAACAATCAAGAATGTGAAGAGGCACCTACAGAATGGGAGAAAATCTATGAGGAGGTGGCTAGCACCCCAACAGAGCACCCTGCTCAGGAGGCATGAACCACCTGGGAAAACAGTCTGAAATAATCAGTAAGACATAAGACAAAGCCAAAATTAAATTTAAAAAGTGGAGCATCTGATGATCTTCCAGTCCTGATGGGAAATGGAACTGAAAAACTGGAAAAAGTACCAATTCTTTATTTAAGGAGGAGTACATAAAGGCAGGGATAAGGTTTCAGGGGGAGTTTTGTTTCGGTGCTTCTTTCATGGTGTGGCAGGGGTCTTGCAGTAAACAGGTTGATTGGCATTTTGCACGGTACACCCATCTCTGGCCGGCCATGCCTGAACTTGAGCGGTGAGCTAGGACAGGGTGCCACATGAATCAGGCAGTCTCAAACCAGTAGATTCCAACTGAGAGTTCCTAAAAGCAGGCTTCCCTGCCTAATGGCTTCAACATCACTCAGTTCATAGATAGCCCCTGCAAAAATCATTGCCACCTTCACCTAAGAGCATTAATCTCCAAAATATATAATGAACTCAAACTTAACACCAAAAAAACACAACTAATCCAATCAACAAATGGACAAAGGAACTGTAAAGGCACTTCACAGAAGAAATATGATCAGTAAACAAATATATGAAAAAATGTTCAACATCTCTAGCAATTAGAGAAATACAAATTAAAACTACACAGATTCTATCTAACTCCAGTCAGAATGGCAAGTATCAAGAATACAAGCAACAATAAATGTTGGTGAAGATATGGGGGGAAAGGTTCACTCAGACAGTGCTGGTGGACTGCAAATCAGTACAACCACTTTGGAAAGCAGTATGCAGATTCTGCAGAAAACCTGGAATGGGACCATCATTTGACCCAGTTATCCCACTCCTCAGTATATACCCAGAGGAATACTACTATAGTGATACTATAGTATACTATAGCATACTATAGTGATGCGGCCATATCAATGTTTATAGTAGTTTAATTCACAGTAGCCAAGCTATGGAATCAACTGTGGTGCCCTTCACGAGATGAATGGATAAAGAAAATGTGGTGTATCCATACAATGGAATATTACTCATCCTTAAAGAAGAATTAAATTATGGCATTTGCAGGTAAATGGGTAGATCTAGAGACTATCATGCTAAGTGAAATAAGGTAATCCCAAAAAACCAAAGGGTGAGTGTTCTGATATGCAGATGCTAACACATAAGAGGGGGAGGGAAGAATAGAAATGTATTAGATTAAACAAAGGGGGATGAAGGGAAGGGAGGGAGGATGGAAATAGGAAACACAGTAGATGAATTGGACATAGCTTTTCTATGTTCATATATGAATACACCACCAATGTAACTCCATCATGTACAACCAAAGAATGGGGAGTTATATGCCATGTATGTAAAATATGTCAAAATATAATCTACTGTCAAGTATATCTAAAAAAACTAATTTAAAAAAATGATCAAGTACGTATACCCACTGTCCTTTAAGAAAATTCAACAATTCTATGTAACTTCATTTTGAGTGTGTCCAGCCAACAATCTGAGGCTCTGTCAACATAAAGGGGAAATCAGATATTGATGGATAAATAGCATTTCTGCCACAAAAAAATTACTATTAAAATTGCTGTTTAGACAGCTCGTGATAAACTTCTGAGGGGACTGTAACAATTGTGCCATGAGAACAATGCAAATTCCCTGAGCCAAAATGGGCAGAGGAGATTTAAATCAAGCCAGCAGTCTGTTGATCAATGTGCTATCCTGTCCACAAGCTGTATCTCAGCAAAAGGCCATGTCATATTGGTCCCTTTTCCTAGGACAAAGATTCACTGGACTTAGCAAGCCTTTGTGCCCATAGAGCAGTATTCATCTCAATAAGTCACCTTCTTCCAATTCATCTACACAGAAAGGTGCTCACTTCCTAATTCTGAGGTGCTAGGGGTTATAACTTCAGCACACTTTTATGGAATGGCATAATTAAAACCATAACAGTATTTGCATTGTATGCTGGGTCATGAAGTAAATTGTATACCTTTCTGTAAGCCACAAATAAAGCTCACTGTACTTTAGTACCTTCAGCTTTCTTGCTAAGAACAGAACAAGTTCACTTCCAATGCAGGGTCTTTGCACTTGCTACACCCTTGGCCTACAGCTCTCCCTCTTCCTGTACAGACATGTGGCTCTTTCCCTCATTTATCTGGATCACTGCTCAAGGGTCACACCTCAGAGAATTCTCCTGTCTACTGTTGTGGGAAGCCATCTATGAGCCGTATGTGAGATGAGTGATGTTTGAGACATTAGACAGGGAAGCCCTGTTCTGGAAACTCCCAGGCAGAATCTGCTGGTGTAAGAATGCCCAACTCACACTGGCACCCTGATCTAGCTCACAGCTCAAGTTCAAACACAGCCCCAGGGATTGCAGTCACCTGCCAAGAACCAAACACCAAGTAACCTGTTTACTGCAAGATCCCTGCCACACCGAGAAACAAGCACTACAACAAGACTCCTCCCACACTGAAACCTTATACTTACCAATCCTCTTTTATCAGTACCACTATAAATAAAGCAAACTCAGGCTTCTTCGTTAGAGCCAGATCCATCTGGTGGGCTTAATCCGTCACACCCCTGCTTTAAAAATATTCTTGCCTTTTTGTCTTATTTTCTGATGTATTACTTTCATAGCTTTTATTTCATAGCCAGCCCATCCCTCTAATGCGTATTCACTCCCTCGCCCACATGGGACGTGAGCAAGATGCCTTATTTAGACAGACCTTTCATTACACTCTATTCCTTGACTCTGTTCTTTTTCTTCAGAACCTATAGTATTCCCTAACATTATTTTATAAACACATTTACTTTTTTACCCTCCAGTACAACATAAGCATCATCTGGGCAGGCCTCTCAACAGTAGACACTCAGATCTATGCTAAATGAAAGAATCTACATCTGTTGTAGAAATAAAGACTAAGTAAGAACAAGAAAAGGTTATTTATTCTGAGTTCGCTATAGCAAGAAGCATCTTCACTTGTATTTGACATAGACTCAAAGGCAGGCAGAGTAGGAAGAAAGCATTGTAGTTCATCTTAGTCTGCTTTCTGCTGCTATAACAGAATACTAAAGATATGTATTAAAAATGTTTAGTCAGCTCAGTTCTGAAGGTTGAGAAGTCCAAGAACATCATACAGGCCTCTGCTCAGCACCTGTTAAGGGCCTTCTTGATACATCCTAATATGGTAGAGGGTATCACATGGCAAGACAGAGCAAGTGTGCTAGCTCAAGTCTCTTCCTTTTCTTATAAAGTCACTAAAGCCATCAAGGGGCCCCACCTTCAACAATTTTATTTTAATTAACTCCAAAAGACCCCATTTCCAACTATCATTAATAAATTGGGGTATTAAGTTTCCAACACATGCATTTAGGGAAGAAGCATTCAAGCCCT
Organism: Glaucomys volans; assembly: GCA_020662805.1. NCBI lineage: Eukaryota > Metazoa > Chordata > Mammalia > Rodentia > Sciuridae > Glaucomys > Glaucomys volans. The sequence goes on from JAJEJO010003487.1 coordinate 17,538, forward strand.
ACCTAGCACATTGAAAGGGAAAGCTTCAGGTATGTCCAGACTGGAGCCTGACAACATGGTAATAACTGCAGGCAGTCTATCAGTGGGTATTTCTGTGCAATTGTTTACAGGTACAAAAACAGTTGGCTTCCTATGTTTACTCCTAAAATGGAAACAGGGACCGAAATTAAGGAAGATGTCAGTTACCAAGTGTTGGCTGTCTTGGATTGATTGTTACAGAAGTTATTTCTTGGCTTCTTAGATCTGTTTATAAAGATGGTATATGACTTCCCACAAGTCTGGCTTAGAAATTAGGTGGGTTTCCTGAGCTGGTAGATATAAATAATGGGGAGGCTTCCTGAGCTGGTTGCTGCAGATTGTGGGTCAAGGTTCCATTTTTATATATGATCTGGCCATTGTCCACTGCCTATTCAGTTTATTACTATAAAAAGAAATAAGATGGTAAATGCACAGCAAAAGAATTTACAGATACTGGTAGCTGGGTGGGCTATACCTGGAGTAGGAGCTGAAGAGCACTCACTATATAGATAAATAGAGAAATAGTCTATGTTTACAATAAGCCTGTTACTTTTACTTTAGAAAAATTTGAGAGTACAATCAATCAAAGGCAATTGCAAGCCATATCTTCATTTGATATTCACAAAATCTGGTGAAATTGTTTACTCAGCCACCCGCCATTTTTTTCCACAAATAAATGCAAAAATGTGCTAAATCCAATCTTGGAAATTTCAGTTGATGTCTTCTAAGTGAACTTCTGAGGATCTCTCATTTTCAACTGAAACATAAAAACCTAACTTTTCCATTTGACATTTATTCAACTACTATATGTTGAGTGAATAATATGTTCCAGACATTTTCTTCTCAAAAAAGTGAGGAAAATGTCACCATCAAAAGAATATAGAAAATTCAAACTGAATTAAAGCTTGCCTTGAAAGCTCTGCTTTCCTGGGGACACACTCCCATCCTGTGGAGATGTAAGATATTTTCAGCAACATTCACGTTGTGTTTTCACAACTATAGATGCCATGTAGACTAACACATAGTTGTCTGGAACATACCAGTAACCAAATTTCTCCACTTCCCAAAACTTCTGGCTGTAGAACGTTTTACTGTAGTTAGTTCTTAGCAAGAAAAATAACATTAAGATCATTCCATATTAAGATGTTCTCTAAATACCACATTAGCTTTCCTATTACTATTGATGAGTGTCGCTGTAACTTGGACCACTTCTCAGAGGCCTCAGGGGATCACGTAATTATCCACATCTGTACATCAGGTAATAGGTCACAAGGACCACATCTGTGTCCCTATTGATCTAGTGAGTACCTAGCACACAGAAGATGTTCAATGTTGGGGTTTCTGATGTTCTTTCCAAGTCATAACATGGATCAGAATTTATTTAAATTCATTCATAATAGTTATGTACAATAGGCAAGGGTGGAGTGTTTCTTAAAAATACATAATCCCCCAATTTACAGACAAAAAGGTATACAAATAATGATTTTCAAAACAGAAATATTACATTCAGAGAAGTACTACAGAAAATAAGTTCTGCTACAGTTCAGAGGGGTGAGAAATTACTTCCTGTTGGGATGATTTTAAAAGGCATCACATTTCAGATTCACTTGAAAATCTACCCTAAACCATTTGCAAAGCAATTAATATACCATATATCAAGGCCTCACCCTAACAGATAGTCATTCTGTTAGGAAAATCATTGTCCTTACATAATAGCATTTACTATTAAGGATCTGGCTACCTATTGGTAGAATTATAAAGTATGTCACAAAAATAAATCACTCACATTTATATAAAAGTCTTCATTATCATAGAGCAGGCATTCAAAACACATTTAGCTGTGAAATTTCAGCTACCCATGTGGAATTCACTGAAGTTGTGCATTTCTGGTAGTCACTCCTCATCCTAGGTAGGTTGTTGGAAGTCTAACATCTGTCCCACGTCTGTCCCTAAACTATAGCTCTGCCCTTCGAAGGTTTGTGTGAACATTTTAAAAATATATTAAATAACTACTGTGAGGAATATTTTTATACAGTCACTTTAGATCATCTTCATATTCTCTGTAAAGCAAGAATCACTTCTCCCATGTTAGAAGTGAAGAAACAAAGTTCAGAGGCTGAATGCTTCCATGTCAAGTCTCAGTGAAGATATAAACCCTATTCATTGCTCTCTTCACAATTCAAAGCCACCTTGAAGGCTACTTGATTTCCACAAGATTTTCCACTAATCACCAGTTCTGCTGCTTACAGGTATAGACTAATTAGCACTTTGATCTTAAGAGAAGAAATTTCAACCCACTGTGCTTCAGTGTACTCAACTATAACAAAGGGAAGAAAATTATACCTACCTGGCCTACTTCACAAGTTGCTTTAAAAGCAAAATCAGATGCGGAAGGCATGAGTATATTGCTTAAAAGCATGGATCCTGGAGTCAGCTGCTTGCATGTAAATCCTACATGAATGAGTTATTAACTGCACAGCCACAAACAGGTTGTTTAATCTATCTCAATTTCTGTGGCTTCTTCTACAACATAAGGGTTCCTACCTCCTCAGAATGCTGATTAAATGAAATAATTTATACAAAGTCTTCTTGAGTGTGCACAAACGTAGTACTTGTGAATGTAGCTACAATTGTTATTAACCTACACACCTAAAAGCACTAAGAAACAAGACTTTACGTGAGATTATTATTGTGGCTTCTAAGGCAAATTAGTAGGGCCTGCCTGACCCTACTCTAAGTTTTAACATTTTTCCCATTTAGCTTTAACTAAATAGTTCTAAAAATATCAATTGCTTTAGCATACTGGGGACCCACGTCAATGGGTGAACTCCCAAAAGCCTGTATCTGTCAGAATTTCCACAGAAACAGACAATATACTCAGTGTTAAATTTTAACAAGGGGACTATATGCAAACTGTGGGCGGAGGTGACAGAGTCCCCAACGAAGAAGCACCAGGCTTGCAGACTGCAGACTTCGTCCCCCTGCATCTGAAGGAAGGTGCATAAGGTACCACAATAGTCAGGCCTGAAGAGTCGGGCCCACCCAACAAGAGGGCATCACTGATGACAGCCATGAGCCATGGTCAACAAGTGCCCAGTCCATCATTTCTTCCTGGGACTATCCATTGGTCACACCCAGCCAGAAATCGGAGGCCAACAAGCCAGGGACACAGCCATGGAGGGCAAGCCTCTCTGAGCCTCTTCCAGAGAAAAGAGAGAACAGAAATGAATAGCAAATGAAAAAAGGCTGGTCCAGCATCCTGACATCTAAAAGTAGTAGATAGTGATCTCCTTTAGCATAGTGACTAGTGCCAACTTTGTGGATTGAGGCACAATGGCCTAAATCCAAGTCCCGGGTCTGCAACTTTTTGGCTGGGGGCCCTTGACAATTTACTTACCCTCTCTGTGCTATGGTTTCTTCGTCTGCAGAATTGGGTTAACAGTAACATTTATTCTCTGTGGTTGTTGTGGAAATTAAGTTATCATCTATATAGGGCTCAGAGAATGCAAGGCACTTAACACTGAGTATAATTAGCTGATACTATTATCCTTTGTTCTGGGGTGAGATTATAAGTATTTGTGGAGGATCATGTGATGCACAAGTGAACTTTGGGTAATAGGAAAAGTATCTGACTCATTTTTACATGCCTCAGACACAAGGAAACTACACTGACTCCCACTGTCCTATGGTGCAAGGTGGACTTACTATGCACAAACACGACCTCAATGTCAACTCATCTTCAAAATTCATACTGGAGAACTGCCACGTTTTGTGAACTTCTCTGATCTACAGTCTGTGCTCATCTGATTGAGGAGTCAGTCCTCCTGAAGTCTCTGCCTTCACAGGTGTGCCCTCAGAAGCCCACCTAACACAAACACACAGTGCCACACGCCCCCACCCCTCCCATTCCTCCTTTTGAAGCACCAAATGTGACATTTCCCAAATGGGCTTCAACTTGCTATTTTCCTTTTCTTCAGACCAAAATTGCTTTATTACAAGTTTTGCAGATGGTGTCAAGGTTCTTGTCAGCAAGACCAGATGGAATTTGTAGCTGGTAAACAACAGCAGAGAGGTAAAGGTCCCGAAAGTCACAGGATGTTGTCATCACATGCCATCCCAGACTCTAAACACTGCAGGCTCAGCCATCATCCAGCCGGCAGGACATCACGAACCCAGAAACACAAGTGCACTTGGGTGGGAGAGTGTTTTTTAAGTAGGAGAGAGAAAACAAGAGAATAATTACGGGAAAAAGAGGATGAACGGACTCCTTAGAGAGGCAACCGGTGAGGATAAAAGCAGCAAAATATTTGCCAATAGAAATGCAGGTGGATGTTAAAGGTGCAAATTGAAAACACGTCAAGATTCTTAGAATAAGAAAACACCCAGTTCTGTTTCCTCGAACACACTGACCTCAGATTCATGAATCAGCCTCACGGTGATCCCTGCATCCAGAGGCACGTTCACCCCTGCTCCTCCCACCCACATGGATGCATCTCACCAGGAAATGCTCCTTTCAATCAAACGTCACTTCATAACCTTAAGCCTGACTTGCTTTGGTGGGGGTGTTTCCCCTTATCATTAATCACGGCTGCCGGAGGAAGTCGTGGGTGCCAAGAGCTCACATTTCCTTTGATTCAGATTCTGATTTTTCTCGAATGTGTAGAACTCAAAATTTGAGAAGCTTTACAATCATCATCCCATTGAATTCTCACAAATGCCATGAAAAGTAAATAGAACCAATTTTGTTTTTTTCATCTTGCCCACAAGAAAGCTAAGGATCAGTTGAAGTTAATGAAACTCAAAATGATCTTTATGACTGTTTCTAGTGTACAGAAATGTTGAGAGAAAATGTGTAGAAAAGTTAAGCCAGGTACTACCCAGGGAAAGGAAGCTCCCCAGGTGTTCAAGATGGGTGAAGCTGAATACGAATATACACAGCGCTGAAATTTAGTTGTTTGGTGAGGCCATCATTTGAGCAAAATAGCCTGTCAACTTGAGCCTACTATGAATTCATGCAACACCAAAGGGCCATGAGACTACTTATTAAGGAAATGGGGAGAGGCCCTGAAGGGGTGGTTTTCCTGCCCCAGGACCTAAATGAATACAGCAGAGATTAAAATAGTTCCAGTGCCTGCTGAGATCAAAATCTCAAAACTCTCCAGGGTAGAGTTGAAAAAAAAGCCAGGGGAGCCGGGGAGGGTGGGTAGTGGAGCAGAACCGACACTTACTGTGAGATATCCAACCAAATCCAAAACACATACATGGTTTTCCAGCCTTTTTCATCAAGAAATGAAAGAGGACCAGGAGGGAAGAGATGGCCTTGGAAGACAATTGAGCATGGTAGAAGTTGAACAACTTCCCACCTAAGAAAGTAGATGGGTGTGTGAAGGCTTCCAATCACCCCTTACAAGATGGGATGGAGTTTCCTAAACATCCCACCACTGAATTAGAGCCTGTGGTTGGTTGGAGTTGGCAAGTCATTCAGGTAGAGCAGGATGAGGACTCAAAAGAGATGGTAGATCCAGGAAAGGAAAAGACAAGGGACATTTTCAGTTCCACCAAGTTTTACTATCAAGGCAAGCACCTTGCTATGGAAGAAGTGCTCACTATTGAGGTAGCTTATTTGGTCAACATCCCCCATGAGGACCACCTATTGGCAGCTCTGGTTATGTAATTTGTGGGGCCCAATGCAAAATGAAAGTGTGGGACCCTAGGCTGGGGCAGGAATTCAATCTCCCTTTTTCATGGAACCATCAACCCAAAAGGACAAGTCCCATTTCCTGCCAGGATGCACTTAGATTGGTGGGGGACAGGGGGCACACAAGAGGCATCCACTAGGTTACCCACTGAAAGTGTCATAGCCCTGCCAGCCACAAGCAGGGATGGATGCCTTCTTGTTCTGCCTCAGAACTCAGCAGGCCATGCACCCAACCCAAGCCTCCCCAGACTCACACCTCCACAAACCCCACACACATACGCATCACCCTCCCACAATCACCACCCCAGGCAAAAGGCAGCACCAGTAATAGGGCAAGGACAGGGATAAGAAGGTCAGATGGGCCCAGGACTGTCGGGGTATTCCAGGTACCCCCGGCTCTATGCTAAGATGGCACCTGGCGGTATGCCAGTTTTGCTGTTGCCACGGAGTAAACAGGCGTATCTTTGCGAAAGTTATTCCTATCGGTTGGTTGTAAACTGGCCACACGTGTGTCTGGTTTGTGCTTTAAGCCTTTGTCTATGCTTGCCCATGCTTGCTTCACGTGAAAGTTCTGTGATTGGTCAACTGAGGGTATGAGAGAGAGAGAGACAGAGAGAGAAAGACACACACACACACACACACACACACACACACGGAGATGGAGACACTGAGGGACAGAGGGGGGAAAAGGAAAGAAGAAGAGGGAGGAAAAGGGAGAGGGAGGAAACGGGAAAGGAAGGAAACGGGAGAGAAAAAGAGAAATGGGCACACAAGATAAAGAGCTGCATACACATTCCTGGGATCGCGTCTTTGTTGCGGGCGACAAAGACGACGATATAGGACAGGAAGGGGTAAGGGTGGGCAGTGGAGAGTCTGCCCCATGGAGGTGAAGAGGCTGCAAGATGTAAGCTTATGAGGGGTTGGAGGCTCTGAACCCCTAGCACATGTTCAATTTTCCCATTAGACCTCATTTCCAAATCCCAATTTCAAAGGTAAAATGATAAAGAACTTTAACACAGTACCTCTGGGCATTAAACCCCACCATTGGTCCCTGCTGAGCTCAGACCCTGGGGTCTATAACTGCACTGGTCACACATCCATGAAGCCTGACCTTCCTGCTAGCAAGAAGTCAGCAGCAGCAGGTCACAGGGTGGATTGCCCACAGTGGGAACTGTGAGTTAGGAAGGAAGAGGTCATGCTTCAGACGTGAAGGGACCTTCCCAAAGGAGGTTTCCTTGAGGATCCTGAAGAAACAGACTATCCACCCTATAGAGTTGCCATGCAGAATCTTGCCCTTCTTCTGAGGGAATCACTAGATGGGCAGATGGATGAGCTGAAGCCACATGCTACAGATGGGGGAAGAAAAATGCCACCTCCATCTGAAACTGTGCACGTAGCGGAACAGTGATTGCAAACACCAGGCTGAGGACGTTCAATTCTCCACCACAGGTTCTTCAGGTGATGGATCCTTTCATCACCTTGCCACCCCGACACCAGAGGGAGACGCTCAGGTCAGGGCAGCTGTGAAAAGACTGACTGCATTCGAAATAAAAAACACTCCTCATTCCCAGCAGCAGTCCAGTCTTTGCTGGGTTTAGAAAGAAGTGGTAGAGAGCAGGGAGGGCTCAGAACGAGTATGCAGTTGAGGCACTACAAAGAACAGGGAAAGTTTTCTGAACCAAAATGAGCTTGTTCTAATTTCGAAAGTAACTGAAAAATGAAGAAATCAACTCAAAATGTCATCAAGGGAGTAGCTACCCTGCAATAAAGAAAAACACAAGACGCAATCCAATCCTGGAAAATAAAGTCATTGCGTGTTTATATCAAAAGTGGAAACTGCTGGATCAGAACAGCTATAATCTATACAATCTCAGTTATTGCTCCAAGAAATGAAGGAGATTTTGCACTTACTTCTGTTTTTTTTTTTTTTTTTTTTTTTTAAAAAAAAAAAAAAAAAAAAAAGGAGTTCTCTTGCATATAATTTATACTTCTTGAGATTCAGGACACATGCCCATCATGTGGCTTTCAAACCAAAAATAGATGACCTGGGCCTCCTGGAATAGCAACGCTTGCCAATTTGCAAATGACTCCCTATTACCAGTATTTGCAACAACTTCAGAAGTTTCCTAATTATTTGGTGAAGTTAATTCTAAGGAAAGCTGTGCCCTCATTCAGAATATGATTTAATTAGATGTCCTCATATTTTAGGCTTGGAGAAAAATGTAGGTCACAGGTAAACTTACTTTTGGAGAGACTGGTACCTGGAGGAGTTATCAGTCTAAATCCCATCAAGGTCATGGCTTGGCAAGAGCACACAATTATGACTGCTTCAGCGATCAGTTCAGTGAAATAAACTGTGAATCAGCTTAATATACAGAATGTACCAGCTGTCATGATAAGTTGACGGGATAAAGAGTGGTTTCCACATCATGTAAACAAAGCAGAAGTTCATGCCTTCAACTTTGATGGAAAATACAAATTTTTGAATCTGGTCTGAAACTTATTTGGTCCTTTTCAAAACCATTTTGAGCTGGAATGGCAGCCAGAAGACCAATCTTTTGGACAAATGTAACCAGAGCTCAGCAAACTATAGACTACAGGTCAAATCCTACCCAGCTTGTGTTTTTGTAAATAAATTTTAATTGGAACACTGTCACACCCATTTATTCTGCACTGATTGTATTGACTGGGCTATTTTTGCATTTTGCAGAGCTGAGTAGTTGCAGAGACCATGGGCCCTCCAAGTCTGAAACAAATCTGCTGATTTTCTACAGAAGTTGGCTTCACTAACAGCAGTGCAGGTCTGTATCTATCATGGCCTACACCAGAGAGAAATAGTTATTTCTGAAATCCCCATATCCTTCAACTTCGTTTCACAGTATCCTATCCTCTACCACAATCAAAAGAATCAACACTGGACAGTAATGAAAGCAGTACTCATCACATTGCACTAGAATTATCCACAGGCTTTCAATGGCAGTTGCTACAGGTATTTCTGGAAAGCTGCCTACATACTAAGCCTCCATTCTCGAAGATCTCAGACTACACCAAATATAAGGAACCTTCTAGCTTTGAAATGTTTGTGATCCAGCAAAGAGAATGTTTTCATCTGGAGATGTATTTTAACCACCAATTGTCACGCAAATTTCTTTAAAATCCCACTTTTTATACAGGTTGAGCATCTCTAATCTGAAAATTCAAAATACTCCAAACTCCACAACTTTTTAAGCTCCAACATGGTATCAGAAGAGGAAAACTTCACATCTGGTCTTATGTGATACTCACAGTTAAGATACAACTCCACTAAAATTATTGTATAAAATTACTTTCAGGTTGTATGCACAAGGTATACATGAAGAAATGAATTCTGTTTGGACTTGAGTTCCATCCCCAAGGTATCTCATGTATGTGTATGAGTGTATGTGTATGTATATGTATACATATATATATATATGAAAATATTCCAAAATCCAAAAAGTAAATAAAAAATCCAAAATACTCTGTTCCCTAGCACTTGAGATTAAGTGTACTTACCCCATAATGGACATTGTGTTAGTCAGCTTTTTCACTGCCGTGACAAAAAGACCTGATGAGAAAATTTTAGGGGAAGAAAAGTTTATTTAGAGGGCTCAAGGAAGGGCAGAACACCACAGCGGAAGAGTATGGCAGAGGGAAGCTCATAAGATCAGAATGTACAGAGAGACTCCACTCACCAGATATAAAATCTATACCCCAAAGGCACACCTCAAATGACCCACCTTCTCCAGCCACACCCTACCTGCCTTCAGTTTCCACTCAGTTAATCCCACTATGGGGATTAACTGATTCACTGATTGGATTATGGCTCTCACAACTCAATCATTTCTCCTCTAAACCTTGCATTATCTCACATGTGACTTTTTAGGGACACCTCACATCCAAACAGATATTATTGGCCATTCCACTATCCAACCTCCTTTCAAACAGTACTGTCTGGGGTTGGCCCTTCCTCCCCGCCATATGCTTCAAGAGCAGCTCCAGGGAATGGACATGACATCCTATTCAATCATAGTAGTACCTCACTCTTTTTTTGCCAGTTATCTGTCTAGGACATGCCACAAATTCCAGCCAATGAGATCTCAGAGGAAACTGGTAATGGTGTGGAGGGAAGCACTTCAAGAAAAAGCTTTCTTGATCTTGAGACAAGAATCTTTTTCTCTAGCAATCATTATGATTAGATTATGATTATAATCATAATGACTAGATGTTGCTAGAACTCCCACTGCCATCTGGTAAGCAGTCCAAGAATGAAGCCACTTCAAGGAAAGGACAGAGAAGCAACACTGGTTCAAGAGGGCATCTGAAGCCCACCCTACCTCTGAATTTTTTGTTATTAGAGAAAATAAATGTTCTTACGTTTAGGACAATTTTATTTATTATTTTGGGTTACTGAAAAAAATAGTACCCCAGTGAAATATGAGGCTGAACTAAAGGCAGCTTTAGGGGGGTTGAAGATAATTATAATTCTGCCGCAAATTACTGTCCAAAGATAATAATAACTAAACAGCAACACTGTTTCCTAAAACAGACTTCTCTCCATTACTACATGACCAGTGCTGTCAAGAGGATGCTGAGTGATGAACATTTCAGTCAAAAAGAATTCGCAAGTGTTCTTGTAATGCTTATGGTCTGAATGTCTGTGCCCCCTATTCATATGTGAAACCTAGTCACCAATGTGATGGCATTAGGAGGTGGGGGCCTATGGGAAGTGATGACATCATGAAGGTGGAGCCCTTACAAATGGGATTAGTGCCCTAGAGAGCTGCCAAGTTCCTTCTGCTTTATGAGGGCACAGTGATAAGACAGTACCAACAAACCAGAAATCCCTCACCAGACACCAAATCTGACCGCACCTGGAACCTGGACTTTCCCATCCTCTAGAAATGTGATAAATGAATTTGTTATTTAAAAGTCACTCAAATAATGGTAATTCATAATACCAACCTGAGCCAAATGAGGCAAAATACATCAAAAACAAAAAAAAATTTTCAGAAAACAAACTCTCTTTGTCAGTAGCTATTTTAACATGGCAAACATCTATAACTTGGTACCCCTCAAGTCTTCAGTAAAACCTTACTTAGTCAACCTTACTTAGGTCTGCAATACTAAGGAAACCCCAATCTGATAGCATTTTTAAAATGGTAAGCAAGTAAGAGAATATAAAGGACAAAAAGATTGTCAACATGCAAGAACCAAAGAATCCCCCTGTCTGGAGGAAGTATAAGAGGAGCACCTGTCCTACTTCCTCAACTTTTGAAGCACCAGCAAAGGGGCTCACTTCTTCCATGGCAAAACATGACAGCTGAATACCGTATCTGTGAAATGTTTCCTAAATGCCCCAAGTTCCAGATGAAAATGTCCCTCACCATCTGCACCTCAATTTGCCAAGAAAAAAATCACCATCATCTTTATTACAACTGGACAGAGACACAGTTGGGAAAGATTACCACACTGTAAGTCCATTTCACCATTGCACTGAATAAGCTAAACAGACAGGATCTAATCATAAAGCAACTTAATTTCCAACTCTCTCTGTATCTTAAAATGTACATCATGGTACTACTTACTCCCCTGCACTAGACAAAAAAGTTGACTCCATGAATTTTCTGGGTATGCTTAAGTCATAAAAAAAAAAGGCCAACTGTCACTTAAAACTATAAAAGTTCAGTTTCCATTTGGTAATGAAAATCTTCAGTGACCTCTCAAACAAGCCTTTGTCCTGATGTGAATCTGGAGATTCTTACCTCCTTTATCTGTGCCTGCTGCAAATGGAAAGTGAGCCAGGCATGGTTAATTTTCACTGTCAGCTCCTCTTTTCTATTCCAGCCTGGGTGTTTTAGTCAACTTTTTCACTGCTGTGACTAAATGACCTGGCCAGCGCAACTGTAGAAGAGGAAGAGTTTATTTGAGGGCTCACAGTTTCAGAGGTCTTAGTCCATAGAAGGCTAGCCCCATTCCTTGGGGCTCCAGGTGACGCAAGACATCATGGTAGAAGAGTGTGGCAGAGAGAAGCAGCTCACATCCAATCAGGAAGCAGAGAGGGACTCCACTGGCCAGATACAAATATATACCCAAAGCCACACCCAATTCCCACCTCCTCCAGTCACACCCTACCACTTCAGCTATCACTCAGTCACTCCCTATCAGGGGATTAAATCACTGATTGGGTTAAGACTCTCACAACTCAATCATTTCTCCTCTGAACCTTCTTGCATTGTCTCACATGTGAGTTTTGGGGGGATACTTCACATCCAAATCAAAACACTAGGCTTCCTCTCCCCACTCCTTAACCCTGCAATGGTAAGTTCTAACTCCTCCAGAGTAAAAGAAGAGGGAGGGAAGAAAGGAACCAGTGAAGTTTCAATCTGACTTTGCTGTCATAGGTTGGTATCAATTCTGTCCAAGGCAGCTGGCAGAATCAGGTTAGATCTCTAAGTGGTTTCTACAATTGGGAGTGGGGAATCTCCTGTGATGTTAGAAAACAAAGGAAGAACAACTAACACCTTCCCAGAAATTTCACTTTGACTTGTTTTCCCCATGAGATCATATCCACAGCCCTCTCCACTGACATGATCCCGCACCAGTCATCTCCAGATATCTAGTCCCTGCCCTTACATCATAGCCTGCATGTGAGGAGGGTGGTGGGAAGTCATGACTCCTTCATCCCTCACTCATTAGAATAGCAACTATCAAAAAAAAAAAAAAAAACCAGAAAAGAGTGTTGGTGAGCAGGCAGAGAAAGTGGAACCCTTATTCCCACCCAATTCCCACCTCCTCATTCCTCTCGTCAGTACCATTGACAAGAGTGTGTAATGGTATAGCCACTTTGGAACACTATATAATGACACCTCAAAAAAAATTAAACAGATGATTCAGCAATTATTCCTCTGGGTACACACCCAAAGGAAGTGAAAACAGACTCACATATTTGTACACCCATGTTCATAGCAGTATCATACATAATAGTCAAAAAGTAGAAGCAACCCAAATGTCCATCAACAGATGAATGAACAAAGTGTGGTATATATTTAAACGATGGAATATTATTCAGTCTTAAAAAGGGAGGAAATTGACACATTACAACATACAAGAACCTTGAGGACATTGCATAAAGTAAAGTAAGTCAGCCACAGAAAGATTACTATTACATGAAGCTACTTATGAGATATCTATAGTACAGACAAATTCATGGAAACGAAGTAGAATAGTGGTTGCCAGGAACTGAGTGAGGGTTAATGGGGGAATTATTTAATGGGTACAGGTTTCAGTCTGAGAAGAGGAGAAAGTTCTGGAGACAGTAGTGGTACGTATTACACACCAAAGCAAATGTACTTTATACCCCTGAATTGTACACTTATATTATTAAGATGGTGAATTGTATGTTATGTGGATTTTACTAAAATTAAAAAGCAAAAAAATAGAATCACAATTCTTTCTGCTACCATCTTCTTTGACAATATGTCTATTACAGCCTCAGGTAAAACGTCCATGCTGACCTTGTACCACATATTTCCTCGGCCACAAGCACATTTTGATTTCAGAAATATTAAGACGTGAACAAGGGATTTGTCTTAGAATGAGCAAGATTTGGAAATTGGAATTCTCAGGCAAATCAGCCACAAGTCTAGAAATGTTACTAAACCTTGGTGGCCAGTTTACTCCTGAGCCTATTACCTCATAATTGTTCTAGCAGAGTAGAAGACATTTTACCTTGAATGCATTTCCAAGCTCCAGCTCTCACCAGGCTGATTTAGAAAATTAACTTGTCTCTCTGGAGTCACTTCTGAATTAAAATTAATGTTCCAAGTCTCTTTGACCCACACCCAATCACTCATACACACACAAGAGAAGAGTTTATGCTGTAGAAATAATTCCACACTCAGAATTTAAAATAGCATTACTGCAACATTTCCAATTACATAAAACTTATCACCAAAAAAAAAGAATAATTTGATGCTTATCCTGCAACAATATTTTGGGCTGATTTAAAACCATTGAATCTCATTATTTTTACCCTTGTCCTAAAATATAATAGGAGGTGCCAATACAACATGAGGAAATCCTTGAAAGGAAAATTGTAAATCATTCATATTATGACAAGGAAAGATTTAGGGGCATAAGAGAAAAGGCATAAATTTAGCATGTGAAAGATTAAAACATAGTATGTATGAAGTCCAGTTAGCATTAAGCTCTGAGCTTTTCTATATATAAATGTGTTGAAATTGTTAACTATCAAGATTCAAAAGCAATGAGTTAACCATAACAGCAAAATACCAGTTTTACATCATTCCCAAAGCAGGAAAACACTAATCAATATACATCACCAAACTGTGCATGGTGCAGTCTTCTGCACAAGGAGGGTGTAATGGGAAATTAAGAATCCATACAGTACAGCTTGGTTAAGAAGGCCAAGTTCATTTTGTGAAACTCCCTAGGTTCAAATTTCAGCTCTGCCACTTATTAGCTCCAAAAAGTTTAATGAGATTCTTAATCCCTCTGTCTCTTCATCTGTAAAATGGAAATTAAAATAGCAATTAATAGAGAAGATGGTAAAAATCAAGGAAATAATGCATCGAAAATACTAAGCACACTGTCATGCAAATGGGAACTTTTCAGCTCACTTATGTTAATGTAACAAAAAAATACAAACTTTTTCAATGGCAAAAATTTGAAAATAGTAGGATTAAAAGTAACTTTTCTAGGTTTTTTGACCCTCCTTGCAGTTGTTCATACTCATGTACACCACCAGGGAAATCTCCAGTTAACAGGTTGCTGGTTAATTGACAGTCATGGTTCTTTACCTTGAATCACAATTACCTAGAGATCTTGTTAAATGCAAATTGCTGGTCCTCACCCCCAGAATTTCTCACTTAGTAGGTCTAGAGTACTCCTTAGGACTTTACTTCTAACAAGTTCCCAGGTGATCCTAATGCTGCTGGTCTGGACACAACACTTAGAGAACCACTGGTCTACAATACTCCAGCCCAACCACAAATGACTGCCATATTTCTTTTCAGAGATTTACTCTTAACATTCCTTATGATCCCAAGGACTAACCATGTTTGCCTCATTCTAAAGAATGGTTGCCATTATAGACAATAAGGTATTTTATACTTTCAAAAGAAGTGTCAAACTAAAGGCCGGTCACCTTCGGACTCTACTTTATCTGAGCTCTGAACCCAGGGAAGCCAGACCTTGTGGTCCATTGAGAAGTGGTTCAATTAAATATTGTGCTTGTTGTGCAGGCTCCCTCAGAGATGCAGACCAGCCCTGCATGCCTGGCTACTGACCACAGAAGCAAAGTCCTTCTGCCCAAGTCTTTGGTACCTTATTCCACCTGTAATGTCTGCAATGTCTGGGACCAGCATGAAATCATCCACTAGATAAACAGAACCTGAATTTCTAGCATTCCTATCCAAGTTACTCTTGAGTGTTTTCATGTACAAGGAAATCACAATGGTGTTTTGTTCATACACACACAAGACATGTAATAAATAAAACTTGCTTTTTAAATGATACATGGTTGGAGATACAATCTTAAGGATGTTAGAAATGACTTTTTCTTCCCTGAAGGATAATATGCTTCTTCATGATCTCAAGACAGATATCACATAGCCAGAAAATTCCTAAACCCAAAATACATCTGATTACTTTTCCATCTACCATTATCTTTATTCTTGACTTGTCCTCAATAAATTCCTTAATAGTGAAATCAGAGTAACAGCCCACTTTAATGTTTTATCAGCATGAGTTGGTAACCTGAACATGAATACAACAAAATGTTTTAAATAAGGAAAACATTAAGATTTTCTGAAGAAAGCCTATTGGAAATTCCCATTTCTATTTTTACCAATGCCTATGTTTGAAAGCCTTCCCAGGTCTTCCAAAACCAGATTTGACACCTCCAACTGTAGAACTCAATTCAGTTTCAGATGTTCCTATGGTCTCTGACCAAGGACTATCTGATTAACCATCCCACACTGAGAGCCTCATAGGTCAGAATAGTACACTTGACCCGATAGCTCACATCTTTTGCTCAGATTGAATCTTTAGTTCTTGGACATTGAAGTCCATCTGAATCCATCTTGGATTCTATGCATGATGTACAACTTCCAATGCTCTTAACAGTATCTTTTCAGAGGCACACTGACCAAAATTTGGACCCTTCCCTTCAGCAAGGGCTCCAGTAACTCCAAGGACAAGGCTGGGCACTGTATACATGCATGTAAAACTAATGCTGCACAAACTCCCCCTGCCCCAGGTAACCAGTTTTGTGATATAGACTGAAGTCATCCCTAACCCTCAACCCCAACAGCATTGAAGTTTTTGAAATGTAGGGAAATAATTCCAAAGAGTCCTTTATATCAATAGGTGTATAATATAAGCAAATATTTAATCAGGAGGCATACACACAGAGATTCTGAGTAATTGCCCTCTCCTCCCTGCCTCAGATTTTCAGAACTCATTCATTTTTCATAGTGACCAGTCAAGAGATACTATGTAAAGTTGTTAAAGAAACAAATAGAGATTATTTGTTATAATCATGACCAGAAAGTAGTGGGGTGGGGGACACCTAGTTTAAGTACCATAGGACAAGGGAACATAGCATCATGCAGATACTACAAGAAAAAAAAGTAGCACAATATGTAGTGATATAGAAAGACAACCCTGGAATGCCACTAAACAGCAAATGTGAATCCCCACACAAGCACAGTCTAAATTACACAGACATGGGTGTGCACACAGATTTGTGTCAACAGATGCCTCACACACGTACTAAACTATTGAGCTTTGGAGAAATAGGAAGACTTGCAATTTTATCTTCCACGCTTTTATGATTTTGGAAATTTATATGACAAGTATATATCACCTTTGTAATTTAAAAAGATTCTTCAAAATAAACACACACAGAGGTGTGTTTTTTAAGACCCAAAAAATGTGCATTAGTGGATTTAAATTGCATTTGTAAATTCACAGGGCCCCATGGAGAAAGAATGGCACCCAGAGAGAATTGGTGTCTTGCTCAGCTTCACACTCCTGAGAAGTGTCAGCTCAGGGGTCAAACCACAGCATCCTGGGGAGAAGGGCTGTGTTGCAACTTCCCAAGTTATTTTGACAAATCATTTACAAGCACTGAGCCGTCTCCCTATTCACACAACTTTGTGTGTGTGTGTGTGTGTGTGTGTGCGCGCGCGCGTGTGTCACTGGGGGTTGAACCCAGAACCCAGGGGAGCCTTACCACTGATATACATCCCCAACCCTTTTTATTTTTTATTTTGATAGTTGCTGAGGCCGGCCTTGAACTTGCAATCTTCCCATCTCAGCCTTCCACGTCACCGGAATACAAGCATGTGCCACCAAGCTTGGCACCAAATACTTTTTAAATGTAAACAGGCAGGGGCAAAGTGAATACTCTTCTACCCATTTTACACCTGAGTAAGTGAAGTGTCCAAGGAGGACAGAGACTGAGCAGCAGCACCCAGGATAACCCAGACCACTCACCCTTGGTCAAAGCTTGTTCATTTTCTACAGTATAAAATTAAACCTCAAAACAGAACATTATCCTGCTCTTTAACTTCATCCTTTTCTGCAAAAAAAAAAAAAAAAAAAAAAAAAAAAAAAATTTTAATAAACCTAGAAGGAGAGTTTTTTCACACAAGGCATTGGGAATCAGAAAAAGTGTATAGGTCATAAGGCAAGAGGAGGAAGAGAATACTTATTAAGCCTTGATTTTCCCACACACTATCTCATTATAACAGCCCTGTATCACTAAGTGTGTCAAAGCCAGCAATTTGTCATCCAAGGAATTTGATTAAATAATAAATAAGACTAAGGCCCCCATCACACCCAGAGGTCACTGGGTTACCTTGCAACCAGCCTTCAAAGACAGTTTGACCTCTCAGGGTCCCGAAGAAAGCACCAGAGATCCGACAGCTTCGCAAAGTCATTTAGTGGCTATTTCTATCAATCAGACCTTCCTGGGAAAGCAAGAAAACAAGTAAATTTATCATTTTCCTGTCTTCTCATGTTAAAGTACAGAGACGGGACACCTGGCGAAGTGCCAGTTGCCATTTTGTTTTGCAGAACAGCTCAGAGAACAGCTGGGCATCAGGAGAACTCAGAGCCGTCACTCCAACAGAAGGGGCAGTTCCCATCAGAGGAGTTTTCTAAACAGACTTTCAATGCAGACATAGGTTGTGCGTGTGTTAATTTTTAATTAATAGACTACATGTAGAGCCGTTTTAAGTTCACAGCAAAACTGAGCAGAAAGCCGA
The DNA here is from genome assembly GCA_020662805.1 of Glaucomys volans. Classification (NCBI taxonomy): domain Eukaryota; kingdom Metazoa; phylum Chordata; class Mammalia; order Rodentia; family Sciuridae; genus Glaucomys; species Glaucomys volans. Next base: position 35,568 of record JAJEJO010003487.1, read on the forward strand.
GAGTGTTTCCAAGTACTCTCTCCCCCTTCCCACACACAGCCTCCTCCACCAACACCCCACAAAGTGGTACTTCTTTCTTTGTTAAAATAGGATGGATGAACCAACACTGAGGCAGCTTATCAACCAAAGGCCGTAGTTCACCTTAGGGTTCACTCTCTGTTACATTCTACGGGTTTTGACAAATGTATGGCATGCATCCACCCTCATACCTTCATACATAGTTATTTCTCTGCACCAAAAATCTGTGCTCTGCCTTTTCATGCCTTTCTCCCCACTACCTCTGAAAGGACTATGATCATATACCACAAATCCTAAGGGGAGAACTTATTCTCCCCTAATGCCCATGGTGCCAGAGTCTTTGAACCAAAATCAGGTTGACAAAACAGTATCAGAATAAGCGAACCAAATTCAGGGCTGCTGTAGGAACACCAAGACATCTGATGATCACACTGTTGACATGGTGAGCACTTTAGGAGGATCACTGGAAGGCAGGAGGGAAAGGCAGGGCTGGAAAAGCAAGAGTGCCTTTGGCTGCCTCCAAGTGGGAGGAGTGCTGTTTCCCCTTGAACTTCAGGTCCTGTGGAAATTCAGGACTCATTGTTTTGAACTCTCCAAAGAAGGATCCATGTTTCCTTGCAACCCCCAGCTCTCCAGCAAGCCTCAGACAACCCCCCCACCTACGGCAGGATCCGTTTATTCATGCACAGAATTTCAGAGCTAAAAGAGACTCAGGGCAGAAATGCTGTTTGCTAGAAATGTAATTAATGCAAGCCTCGCATTAACTTTAATTTTCTAGAAGCTGAATTTTAAAAAGAAAGATGAAATTAATTTTAATATTTTACTTAATGCAATATATCCAAAATGATGTGATTCCAACATGATTTTTTTTAATTATTAATGAGCTCTTTACGTATTTTTGTCATACGAAGTCTTTGACATTCAGCACAGAGTTTAAATTTATAACAGTCTCAATTCAGACTAGTGCTCCATAGCCATTATCGGGCTAGTAGCCAAAATTTTGGGCAGCACAGCTTTAGAACTAATTCATCCAAATGAGGGGTCTTTTAAACCTTCAAAGAGCAGAGGCCTGCAAAGTTCTACCGGATTCCAATATATGAAAGATAAAGATCAGGTGGCTTCAGTTTAGTGGAGGCCAGGACCCCTCCCTAACTGGCCCTGCAAGACTTCCCCCTACTCCTGACTCCCACAACTGTCCTAAAGTCATTGGTGAAGTGCCTGATCACCAAGGAACAATGTTTGAAAGTCTCTCCACCCTCATTCAACCCCACATGTTTAACGGGAGGGAGAAGAAGGCTAGAGAGTGAAGCAAGGGGCCGTGCTGGGACCAATAGAACTGCAGATCTCCTGGCTCTCAGCCCAGTGCCCTTCCAGGCCAGGAAGAGAGCAAGCCTGTCAGAAATAGGAAGGTTGCAATGACACTGATGTTCCTCATCAAAACCCAGGTGAAACCAGCTCCACCGCCAAGGTCAGAGAAAAGAGCACCAACCTTGAAATATATTTTCAGTTTAGGGAAGAAAAAAAATATGGGGGGAAAAACAGGCTGAGAAGAACATACATACCAGTGTCCCTCCATGTAAAATGCTCAATTTTGAGACACTATAAAATAAGGTAAGGGAAGCAGCATTTATTAAGCGCCTATTATGTTTGGTGGGGAGGCAATGTGGCTGAAGGCCATTTTTCCTTCTCCTTTCTTATCACGCTGCTCCTCATAAGAGCAAAGCAAATGATAACACAGCCACATCAATATTTACAGCAGCTCACTACACAATAGCTGAACTATGGAACCAACCTACATGCCCTTCAACAGATGAATGGATAAAGAAATTGTGGTATATATACACAATGGAATATTATTCGGCCTTAAGGAAGAATGAAATTATGGCATTTGCTGGTAAATGGGTGGAGTTGGAGAATATCATGCTAAGTGAAGTCAGTCAGTCCCAAAAAATAAAAGGTCAATGTTTTCACTGATATAGATAAGTTAACCAAAAATAAGGGCGGAAAGAGGAAGAAAAGATATTCAGTAGATTAGACAAAGGGGAATGAAGGGCATGGAGGGGGATAAGAAAAGGAAATACAATGGAATGAATCCATAATAATTTTCCTTTGTACTTAATAGGCCATAGTAAATCCCACCATTATGTACATCCACAAGAATGGGGTCCTAACTCAAATAAGGTAAGCTTTGTTGGAGTCAGTAGGGATCTAGAGAGTTGAGGAGCCATGAGAAGCACCGGCTACTGTTCCAATGAGACCAATCTTATGAGAAATGGTGTAAAAACCCAACCTGAAAGGTTACGCCCAAAACAGTTCCTCCTGATGTACAGAGAACTCTGAAATCTGTGGACCCCAGAGGAACTTGTTAAATGGCCTGAAAGAGCAATTTTACCTAAAATGTTAATGGCTGAAAAGGCATAGGGAAACACATATTTAGAGGCAAGGCTCCAGAAGACATAGTCAATTGGTGAAGAATCAGGTCCTCACCATTCCCAACAGGTATACCAGTTGCCCAAGAATCCACCAGTGCCTTTAGCATACCAAGGATTTTTTTTTTTTGAGAACTTCATTGTTTGACCATTTTCAGTTAACTTATCTACCTTCCTACTTTACATCCAAACAAATCTACTTCTTAGCTACCCATTCAGTGTAGGTATTTCCACCTCATTTTGAATTGTCTCAATTGATATTTTTCATCTAAATTTCTAGAAATTCTTTCAGTTAATATCCAAAAATCCAGCTCTGACTTACTTGGCTTCTTCATGTTTTTTTCCTACTAGCCTCTTGGGATCCTCTGGAGAGTTGGAACCAGGTATTGGGCTTTCCACCGGTGTTCCCACAACATGTAGCATGCTGTGGACTTAGTCTAGCAATGCTCATAACATTCTGTGCTTAAGGAAAGAGAATTGAGGGAGGAAAGAGGTACCCTGAAATGTTTCTCTGGGGGCCCTAGAATTTGGACTCATAAGTTTGAATGTAACATCAATTCTCATTTTTAATTCCTGGAATTAAATTCAGCATTGTCTCAGGCAATTTGGATTTATGTCCTAGCTTATTATTTTCTAAGAATTATTTTGTCTCAATTTGTTTTTACTTGTTTTTTTCTTTTGTCAGTATTCCCAGAAACTATTAACATTTTAAGAAGCTTGGGAAATGCAACCAAACAAACAATGGGGAGAGTTCACAGCCCTACCCTGGTCTCCTCTTGGAGGAAGATAAGCAGAGTCTAATAGTTCCTTTGTTTCCTTTCTGTTTAGCTGTCGGGTGATAATATTCATTCTCTGTATCACAGAGGACTAACAGTCTATTTAACTGAATACCAGCTTCTTACAACATATTAACCAAATGCATGTATTGACCTTTCCTAGTTTCTCTCCATGGTATCATATTTTCTTTTGGCTTACATTAGAGCATTTTACTTAAATAGGAAGCCAGCTTCAAGCTTCACTACCTTCCAGACGTGGAGTAATATAAGACCATGAGTTCACCACTGAAGTTAGAAATTCATCTGTCAGGGAAAATTGCCCAAAATCCCACACTGCAGGGAAGAGCCCCACCATGAGGCCTCCCTGAGCATATACCATCTACAATAGCCAAGTTCCTGCAGCTGGGAGGGGAGGGTGCGCCTTACATTGGTTTTCTTTGCATTCATAACTGAAAGGCAAGCTGGAAGGAAGAATCTGGATTTGCTAACCATGTACAGAATGATAATAAACCCAAACTCAACAAATTAATAACATTAATCATAATAAAAGCCAATATCTGTTGCACACCCAACAGGAGCCAGGATCCATGCTAGATGCTCGATTTTTAGTAATAAGACTGAGAAATCTTTGTTGGCTTTTTTGTAAGGAGGGAGACCTCCTTTATTTTGCTGCTAATAACTGCCCCCATTATACTTATTGGATTCTGCCACACCCACTGAGTAGCAAAGAATTTTACCAAGGTTTCATTCTGACCTCTAATGTCTTAAAAATTATAATAATAATCTGCCTTATGCTGGTTCTCAAAGAACCAGCCCTTCTCACTTTAAATTTTTAAACTCATTTTAAAACCCAAACTCTCTTCTCTGCAGGTGAATTTCTGGTTCCAGCAGCTGAGGGTGGAGCACTGGTCCATCCTTGTTCACTGGCTCTTCACCCTGCCCTGTGCTTTGACCCCTGAGCTGGTGTCGGGGGAGGAAGAGAGCAGGCTGGTTTCCCCCTGTGGTGTCCCCACAGTGTGGGAGGGTCCCCTGTTTCTCTGCATGGCTCTCCAGTGCCAGCTTGCTCATGGGCACAGCTACTAGTTGCAAGACCCACTGCACACAAGTGTCTCAGGCTTTCCCCAGACACTCCCTGCAAGGAGCTGCCTGCTAGGAGCCCACTGCTCCAGGAAAGAAGGCACCAGTGTCTTGGGAACTTGTTTATTCCCTCCAGCCCCTTCATCCCAGCTCAGCAACATCAGGAGCCATCTGCCTCCAGAGTTATACCACTAGTTCCCAGCTCAGCATAGGTGATGCTTCAGGCAACTCCACAACTGGCAGTCACCCAGGGGGAGGGAAAGGTTAAAACACGAAAGGGCCTAGAATCAGCTAACACTCAGTAGCAATGGTAACACCTAGATCTTAGTTTTTAAGTGCCATTTTCTAGTGAAAGGAAATGGCTTCTTGGGGAAATGGCAGCCTCTAATACCAGGTTAGGAAAATACAAGACAAGCTTGGAGGAGCTAATAGTAACAGGAAGGAAAGTGCTTTAAAAAAAATATCCAAAAGATAGACTCAAAGGAACACAGAGCTAACCTGAAAGATCTCCCAATCGTCAAAGCTAGAACAATCTCAGCGACAAAATAAATAACAGTACTGGAGTGCATCCCAGAGTATGTTATAAACACTTGAACCCATTGGACATAAATGATCGAATACAGAAACAAAGGGGGGCTGGGGATATAGCTCAGTTGGTAGAGTGCCTGCCTCGCAAGCACAGGCCCTGGGTTCAATCCCCAGCACCGTAAAAAAAAAAAAAAAAGAGTCATTCAGAAACAAAGTGAAGGAAAAGGACAAATCTTACATCAGAAAAATTACACAATGTGAGTAGACACAACTCCTTCCTATCCCAGGCTTAAGGGTGGGCTAGATTTGGCACTCCACTTTCAGAAAGTAGAATATGGAAAACAGCAGTAACTTTACAGTAGAGAAAACTGACAAGTACCATGTTAACCCATTGCTGGAGAGTATCATTGCCAGGGACACTGTGTGGGTATCAACTACCTCCTGGCATAACCTGAGGCAGTTATGACACTTTAAAAAAAAAAATTTTTTTTCTTTTTTATAATTATAAAAAAAAAAAAATCACACACACAAATTGATGTACATTCTTTAAAGCAGATGGTTAGCACTTCTCCAAAATATTAAGGTTATGAAAATTAAGAAAAGACTAAGAAACTGCCATTTTTAAGTGTGATTTAGTATCCTGGATTGAACACTAGCCTAAAATTGGGGCATTACTGAAAAAACTGGTGAAATACAAAAAGTCTAGAGTTTAGTCATGGTAATGTAAGTTGGTAACAGGAAATGAAAGTGGGAAAAAATGAACAAGAACATTGTTTTATCTTGGTTATTCTGCATATCTAAGATTATACTAAAATTAAAATGGTATTGTTTTTTAAAGTGAAAGTGAAAACTCTTCAAAATAGTACATTCTAAAACATGTTATTTCCCCTTAAACAAATGTGCATTCATTACCTATTTTTAGAAATAAAACTAGAGTGATACTTCAAATATGGATCTGTTGACTGAACTGTGCTTCATTTTTCTTATAAAATTAAACCCATAATTAGGCAATTGTGATTTTGAAATTCAGTTTCTTTAAAAAGATTTGAAAATTTTAAGGAACTAGAAAGCATTCTGATGACAGTGTCACTCAAGATTTAATATTTTCTAATCCTTTGCAGCTAGCATGTTATATTGAATGAATTTATTTTTGAAATGCATTAACATTTTTAAAGCATACATAAAAATGGAAAAATGTTCATGTACACATTCCTTGACTTCAGTAATATCAATATCTTGCCAATTTTGACAGACTTCTTCTGAAATATTTCAAAGCAAATCCCAGTCACACATGTTGCAATCCATACTTCAAAAACCGTAAGACTGAGCCTTAAAATAACCACCATGCCATTGTTACAACCAACCAAATTAACAGGGCCATACTATAATACTCCAGACTCAAATTCAATCAGTTAGCTTTTTCTAAACAACTCACTTTTAAAGCATTAAATTTGATTATTATAAAAACTAGAACTTTCTTTTCACACTCATACAGATGCACTATTGTCCCTACCTGATGGTGATTGTTAGGTCCTTCGGCCAAAGTAACTCCATTTTGAAATGGAGTTAGGCCCACCCCCAAAGAGTCCCTAACTATCAAAACCACAAAAAAAGACTTCAAGTAACAATCACAGGACCAGACAGGTTATTTTTTAACTACTCCACTGCACATGACTATATAGTTAAGAAGTTTTTTTCCAGCAGGCTACTTCCCCTTGCAGAAGAGCAGCCTGGCAGATATTCCATCAATAAATCTTTGCTTGAACTCAGAACTGTCTCTCCCATGGATATTAGCACCAGCTACCTTAACAGTGATATGATCAACTAAAAGAGGCAAAAAGACATAGATAAAAAATGTTTTATTAATTTTTTTTTAAAAAGGGAGAAGCAATCAAATGCCGCCCAAAAAGAAACTGGTTAAATAAGCTAACACAACCTGAGAGAGAAAATTCTGCCCCAAGAACAAGACTTTGTCCTATAGGCAGTGGGGAACCCCTGGAGGGAACAGAGAAGTATTATAAATTTACAATTTTTCAATTTCTTTCATGAAAGATTAATTAGAAGAAATAGAGGCAGGTTGGTGAATTTGAGGAAGGAAGTATATATTTTAAGAGGAAAAATTATTTCCTACTACCAACTGTTTTCTTAAAAGTAAATTTGGTTCCACTAACTGAAACCATCCCTGGCCTCTCTCTATCCCCTTGCTCATTCTCCCACCCCCAAAAGGTAAATTTCAAATCAGAAATTAGGCATACATATCCCAATTCTTCCCTCTTCATCCCTGAGGCCAACCTGTGCAAGCAGACTATGTCCTCAATTTCCAGCAAGTCTTACAGGTGAAATCCCTGCCACCTGTAAGAGTGTGAGAGCAAGGTCTCTAAGGTCTGGTACATTGGCTGGGTACAGAGAAAAGTCAAATGAAAGAGTGTTCAAATCTCGACAAATGGAGATGGGGCAACTCGATGACCATATGCAAATCAATGAAACTGGATCCCTTCCTCACACCACATAGGAAAATCCAAAGGAGATTGTGGACCTAAATGTAATAGCCAAAACTATAAAGCTTAGAAAGAAAACAGGCACAAATCTTTGTGACCTTGAATTATGCTGTGGTTTCTTAAATAGGATATCAAAAGCACATGACAAATAATGAACATATTAAAAATTAAAAACTTGTGTGCTTCAAAATATACCACCAAGAAAGTAAAAAGGCAATCCATGGATTGGGAGAATATATTTTTAATGACATAGCTGATAAGAGACTTGCATACAAAATATATTTGAGTGTTGTAAAAGACAACCTAATAATGGGCTAAAACTTTAAACATTTCTCTAAAGAAGATAAACAAATAGCCAATGAGCACAAGATATTCAGCATCACTAGGGAAATGCAAATCAAAGCCACAAAGAAGTCAGACAGGGTGGTGCTCTCCCGGTAATCCCAGCTACTAGGGAGGCTAAAGAAAGGGGATCTCAAATTCAAGGCCAGAATGAGCAACTTAGTGAGACTGTATCTCAAAACAGTGAAAAAGGGAGCCAGGAGTGTGGCTCGGTGGTAAAGCACTTGCCTAGCATGTGCAGGGCCCTGGGTTCAATCCCGAGTACCAAAAGAAAAGCGAGGACCCACAAAGAAGTAATAGCTTCGTACCTGGGAGGACAGCTATAATCAAAAGACAGTACCAAGTATGGTGAGGATGTGCAGTAACTAGAGCCCTCAAACACTGCTGGTGGGAATATAACATGATGCAGTCACTTAGGGGGAAAAGTCTGGCATTTCTTCAAAGGGTTAGACGCAGAGTTACCATACAACCTAGCAATGAGATGTTAAGTATATACAAGAGAAATGAAAACATATCCACACTAAAAGTTGTTCCCCAGTGTTCAATAGCAACATTATTCACAATAGTCAAATAACAGGTGGACCCAAAGGCCCATCAACTGACAAAAGAATGAATAAAACGTGGTATATTAATACCATGGAATGATAGTCATGAAATTTGTTTATACATGCTGTAAACAGATAAGACTTTAAGCATTATATTAAGAATCCAGTCTCTAAAATGCTTCTATATTGTCTGATTCCATTTTCATGAAATGATCATGCTATGCTATAAACGTCTGTGATCCCCAAAATTCATGCTGAAATGCAAAACCCCAATGTGACAGTTAAGTTATGGGGCTTTTCTGAGGTGAGTAAATCATAGGGTGGAGCCCTCACAAATAGGACTAGTGCCTTTATAAGAAGATACCCGAGAGCTTGCTTCCTTACTTTCTATCAGCTGAGAAAGCAACAAGAAGACCATCTGCAAATCAGAAAGTGGACTCTTCTGGATACCAGATCTGCCAGCACCTTATGCAGCTTCTGGAACAGTAAAACAATTCCTGATGTTTAAGCCACACAGACGACACAGATTTTTGTTATAGCATCCCAGAGAAAGATAGTCTAGAATAGACCTAACCATGGTGACAGAATTTTTCCCCCCAGAGGCTGAGAAGGAAGAGGAATGGGGAATAATTGCTAATGGATTCAGAGTTTGTCGAGGTGTGATAATGTTCTGGAAATAGAGTGATAATCATAGAACTGTATCAATATACTAAAAACCACTTGATTGTATATAATAAAAATTTATATATAAATTTGTGATATTTATATATAGATTTGTGATATTGGAATTTTCTCAATCAGCAATGTTTAAAAAGAGGATAATATGTTTGAAGAATTTGAGGGAAAAAATAGAACACTTAAAGGGCCTTCTAGGTGCCCACAGACTGCCCACCTTGAAGTGAGATTAGATGGGCAAAACAGCATTTGTGCTTTTAAAATTGAAAGCCATCAGAGTTCTGCAGAACTGTGGCTACAACCAAGGATGATTTTACCTCCCTAGAGACACTGGACAATGCCTGGAGACATTTTTAGTTTTCATAACATGTGGGAGGGTGCTCTTGGCATCCAGAGGATAGAAATCAGCAAGCTGATAAACATCCTGCAGCACACCAATCCCCATGTCCAAAATCAGAGGGGCAACCTATACTGCATAAGGTTAATCTACAAGGTCAAGGCATTTCCCCGTGAGATCCCCCATGGGACCCGACTGGCTTCATTCCACATGAGAAGAAACCTTCCTTAGGAGATGGGTTATTTAGACCCAAGAAATTCCGAAGTGTAAAACTAAAGATGCCAACCCACAAGAGAAGATACTGCTTCATCACTAATCAGAACCCAGACATGATTTAGTACTAGAGCATCAGACACAAAGAGAAAATTAAAATGGGGAAGTCATTAATTTGCTCAATGAGGAAGAAAGGTTTCTCAAATAATGAGAGATGATTATGACTGCCATGTTTGCAGAGAGGCAGAGAGCTCCAAACACCTGGAATAGGAGATCACAGCCTGAGTGGGCTTTTCCATAAGCATGGGAGGGCCACAATTACTAGGAAACAAGTCCCAGTTGAACTTAAATAAAGCAGGCATCCACTGATCAGCATACAGACAAGGCTAAAACTAAAATCTGCCCATCTCATTGGTATGATTTTTGGTAACAATGCAAGCCAAGATAACTGGTCAGGAGGCTAAAAATACACTTATTTTCTAAATTTTGGACCTAGTGATGTGTTTTAGTCAGTTTTTCTGCCACTGTGAATAAAGAACCCAACCAGAACACCTAAAAAGGAGGAAAGGTTTATATAGGAGCTCACAGTTTCAGGGGTCTCAGTCCATAGGCCAGCTCCATTCCTCGAGGGCTCCAGGAGAGGCTGAACATCACGGCAGAAGAGTGTGGCAGAGGTAAGCAGCTCACATCTTGATCAGGGAGCAGAGAGAGATCTCTACTTGCCAGATACAAATACATACCCCAAAGCCACACCCCAATTCCCACCTCCTCCAGCCACATCCTACCACTTCAATTACCACTCAGTTAATCCTTATCAGGGTTTAATTCACAGTTTAATTCACTGACTCCTATAACCCAATCACTTCTCTGAACCTCTTGCATTGTTTCATACATGAGCTTTTGGGGGACACCTCACATCCAAACCATAACATGATATAAAATCTTTTGTGCCTATTATCACTTTATACACTTCAAAAGAATCTAATTTAGAAAAAACTAGCACTGAATTAATCCATATGGTAAAGCCCCAAAGGAGTTACAGTCTTCCAGGACACAACTATGTCAAGAATCTCAATTCCACCCAGGCACTCTGAACAAGGTAAATGAGACTAAGTCAGAGAAAACCCAGGGAGGACTCCAAAACTGTTGATATTTAACTCACAAAAACAAAAGAATGAAATTTTGGATTTGAACAGATTTATACTTCCATCTTGCAAGGCAAGGGTTAATGTTTGAATTTCAAATTCTGGCTAAGACAGATTAAATACATGCATCTAATTTTATTCCCTTTCTGGAACCCAACCAAAACTATAGAAAAAAAAATTTTTAAAGTAAACTTCTTTTTTGGAATAATTTTAGCCTTATAGAAAAATATTAAAGTTTGTATATTCCCTTCACTTAGTTTTTCCTAACATTAATATCTTATATAGTCATGACACATTTGTCAAAACAAAGAAATTAACACTGGCACATTACGACCAATTAAACTACACACCTCATTAGGATTTCATCAGTTTTTCTACTAACATCTTCTTTCTGTTCCAGAGTCTAATGGTGGATACCAGATACCACATTGCATTTAGTAGCCATGACTCATTAGTGTCTCTGTCTTGGTTTATGTTGCTAAAACAGAATACTTGAGGATGAGTAATTTATAAAGAACAGAAATGCATTTCTCACAGTTCTGGAGGTTGAGAAGTTCAAGGTTAAAACTCTGACAGGTTCTGTTGACTACGGAGGGCTGCTCGCTCTGCTTCCAAGATGGCACCTGTTGCCACACCCTCCAGAGGAAGGGCAGCACGTGGGGGGAGGGCAAAGAAGCCGATGTTCCATCAGGCCTCTTTTATCTGGTCCTCAATCCTTTTCACCAGAGTGAGCCTTCGTGGCCTGCTCACCACTTAACACTACCATATTGGCAACACCTGAATTTTAGAGGGATGAACTCAAACCATAGATGCACCCCCAGCTCTGAGATTTGTTCTCAGCAGTAAAAGGATTCTTAAAACAATGTCAAGCACAAGAACACAGAAAAAGAGTAACGAGATAATATTAACAGAAGTTTGAAATCTGAATCCTAAATCCATAGAGGGAAAAACAAACTGATCTATGCTACAGATTTTTCAAAAGGCTCTGTTCATGGAGTGATTAAGGAAGAGGGGAGAGAGCCACTGAAGGAAAGAGAGAAACTACTTGTGACCCTCATCCACTTGGATGAGGCCTGAAGGTGTAAACTCTAAACTGTGATCTGTGATCTTGAGAACACCAGATGCAGGAAACTGGAATTGTACCAGGAGAAATTGTTTGATGTTTCAACTGCAAGGAAAAACACTTAGCAAATGAGAACACTCCTAGAGTCACTACTTAAAAGATCTACAATTTTTCACTACAACCATGTGACCAAAACCAGAGCTAATTCTATTGTGCTTATTTATGTATTTGCTCCTTGGTCAGACTGATAGAACTGAACCTACTCCTTGCTTCCACATGAGTAATACATTTGAAAGAAGCATAAAGTCTGAGTCATATCAACTAATTTACAATCTCTGAAGAAATGGGTTAGTGGTTCTTACCTAGTCATAGCTTTTGCTTTGCCTGGAATCCTGCTTCATTGTCTTTATGCCTAGAAATACTGTATCCTTCTGTCCAGTCAAGTTCAAGACCATGGTCTTTACTTTCAATCCTATTTATCTGCTGACTCCTACTAGCACCTACCTGTCCATAAAACACGCATGTATATAGGTATAATGAGTCATCTACTTATGTGTATCAATTACTTTTATTCTGTCTGAGGTTATTCTCTAGTCCATATGTATTATTATTTGGTTCTCTGTCAAAGAATAAACTGCATGAATACAGGAATCACATTTCACACGTCCTGTTTTTCCCATGGTGTTTGACAACACTCTACGCTCACACATTTCACAAAATAAGGTGGGGACTCTCTGCCTCAAAATCACCAAGCTGTTGTTTAAAAAGTGTGATGATGGCTACAACAATGAGAATGTACTGCATTGAACCGAACGCTTAAAGTGGTTTAGATGGTAACTTTTAGGCTATGCATACTTTACCACAATAAAGAATAAATTTGAGTTTTCAAGCACATTATTAGACCCACTTAATAAGAACCTAAGGGAATTGTGCCTGAGAATCACATTTTCATAGTTCTCCCCAAGAACTGCTTGTGAAATCTGGTCTGAAAAACATTAGACAGTCAATAAATATCAATGGCTTACTTATACGATTGATTGATTGATGGGGGATTTTAACATACATTTTAACTGTACACAATGCTGATTACTAGGCCAAATGGCATAGGAGACTAAATAGAGGCCCAAAGCAAAAAACCTTAACTCTACTACCTAGAAATATTAACTTTTTATAAACCCCCTTTTTACAAGTTTTTTATAAAAAGACCTTCCCATCCATATTCCCTACCTCATGAAGAGTTTATGAGAAATTGTGGAAGAAGCAAAAAAATCCTATAAAATAAAAATGCAACATAAATTATCAGCAGCAGGTCCACAGGCACCTGACATGACCCTGCATGATTCTGGCCAAGTTCATCAACCTTTGAACATTCAGGGGAAATGTTCTCCGTAGGAACAAAGCCATTCTAAAGCTCTCTCATCACTCAAATTGCTATCATGAGTGCCACATGAGCAGTGGTTTGTTGAATTGAATGATAATAAGCTGAAGTTTGCTGAATCGAACGATCCAAGGTTTTCTGAATATGCTTGATGGAGATTGACTACCGTATCAAACCTAGCATCTATTTTAAATGATTGAAAACCCTGAAGTGGTGCTGAGACCATGTTATTCCCCATCAAGCATATAGGCAGGTAGGATTCCATATGCTTAACCTTCTGCTAGGCCTAACTAAGTCTAACTGCTGGGGAGCCCCATTTATCTACCCAGGTGTGGCTGCTAGTAATAGCCTCAGACTACACCTGAAGGTAGCTGATAGCCCAGGGCTCCAAATGGAAAGTGTTCAAAGGTAAAATGGGAAAATAATTCTGAAACACCTGGGCAGTTTGCCACCAAGAGCAAAGCTGTAGGCAGTAGGTACTGTTCTGGAAAGCAAAATTCCAAGAGTTCAAAGCATGTAATCAGACAGAGTTAGTAATGTGCATGACAAAGTCAATGCAGGAGCTAAAGACAAACTACAGAGGTGTGAGTTGAGGTGGACAGAGACATCATCCACAGACATGAAGAAAGCAGAGGATGAAGGCTTGGGTAGAATACAGCAAGCTTGCTTAGAAGAAGAAGAAAAAATGTGGTAGTTGACAGAGGTTGGGACAAGGGGAAAAGGGAAGTGGCTACTCAACAGGTACAGAGTTTCAGTTTGGCAAGATGAAAAAGTTCTAGTATCAATCAAACAGCACCGCATTTAGTTAACGCTACTGCACTCCACACTTAAAATGGTTAAAGTAATAAATTTCACATTTCTTGCCACAATAAAAAATAATTATAATAACGAGCTTATAAAAATTCACTTAGGAGACAATGGCCTAGGGTCAAACCATTTTGTAGCCTTTCCTCAGACCAGTACTCAAAGATGAATCTCAACTTCAAAATACAACTCTGAACAAATAGAAAATTTTATATTATTCTTACCCGACAGGGATAAACACATTAAAAAATTCATCCTCATTGTCCACAAACCTATGAAGCATTCACAAAAGGAATAGCCCCATATTTCATGATATCAGTTGTGAAATATTTATAGATAATTATCTACCTGGAAAACTCTTAAAAGTTCATAAATTTTCAAATCTTTTTTCAAACATTTTCTGGATCAATTGTAACTCATCCTGAAAAAATGGGCTGTTGGCCTGAGACAAGAAACCATCCTAAACTAATTAACTCAACCACCTCATTCCACTTAAAACAGTTGTTCAACTTGAAAAATATTCATGGCTGTTTCAAATATGTCCAGACACTAACCCAAAAATATGTGTGAGCTAAGAATATAGTAATAACCCTTGCTTCTTTGCTAGCTCCATCCTGCTGCTTGCTAAATTAAACTCTTTGCTTCAAAAAGTGGAACATGCTAGATAAAATATAAAATAACAATAGAAGATAAAATTTATTGACCACATAGTAAGACTCAAACAATTCTTCAAGGTAAGAATTATTCTATTTCGTAGAAGAACTAAAACTCAGAGGGAATAAGTAACTTAATCAGGTCATCCAGGTTGGAGTCAGGAGATCCTAACTGGCAACCTAGATGTGCCTGTCTCCCTTTCCCAGTACTTCTTGTGGAGAAGACAAATCCCTTGGAATCATGCAGAATAGATTAGAGAGAGTGAGCTTGAAATAATTTTAATACTCTTTCATTAGGTGTTAAAACACCTAAGAACTTAAAAGCTCAAAACAGAAAATGATTAAAAAAAAAAAAAAAAACAGCCAGGTGTTGTGGCACATGCTTGTAATCCCAGCAGCTGGGAGGCTGAGGCAAGAGGATGGCCAGTTCAAAGTTAGCCTCAGCAAAAGCAAGGTGCTAAGCAACTCAGTGAGACCCTGTCTCTAAATAAAATACAAAATAGGGCTGGGGATGTGGCTCAGTGGTTCAATCCCCGGTTCCACCACCACCACCACCAAAAAAAAAAAAAAAAAAAAAAAAAAAACAGGGCAAGAATTGTACACATAACAGACCTCCAATTGTTTAAATAGCTTACTACCCATCCAGGTCTATCTTGGTGAAACTAAGTAGCAAGTAGAAACAAAATTGAGAGTCACAAAGTCATTTTCAAATGGAATGACCACATAAATTCCCTGTTGCTTTAAATTTAGGAGTCACCAAACACTTTTGATGGGGCACCCCCTGTTTTAAAAAAGACACACCCTCTATTTGCTGATTATGTAGTGTTATACAGAAAACTCCTGAAAAATTTAGTGCCTTACAACAACCACCATACTATTATGGCTCATGATTTTGGTCCTTGAATTAGGACACTCTCAACTGGTGAGTCTTCCATTGTTTTGATGGGATTTCTCAGGGTCTTTGCCTAATGGCTCTGCCAGATGAAATCCGAGGGTTTCAAGATCCCTTCACTCACAGGCCCTGTGCCTTTGGGGGATGGCTGGAAAGTTGGGCTCAGTTGAGCCCCGTCCCTGCCCCTGAGATCCCAAAGTTCCCGCCAACATGTTCTTTCCAGTTGGGGAATTGCACTTCTTGCATAGCAACTCAGGACTTCATGAGTGACCATTCTCCAGATCTGGAATGGAAGCTGCTGGTCTCATGGTGACTGGGCACAGACACCAACATGGGGTATTTTACTACCTTCTATTGGCCAAAACAGTCACAAAGCAAATAAAGATCCAAAGAAACGGACAGAGATCCCCATCTCTCAATGGGAAGAGTTTTTAAAGACTTGAAGCCAACTTTAATCTACCATACTATATGATAAGTATATACCTGTACTACTGACCTGGTATAGCAGGAACATTACAGATGACACAAAGTGGAAAATGGTTAGAGAAGAAACAAACTCCTAAATCAAAAAGCTAATGTTTTCTTCCAATGGCCTTTGGATCATGGAAACAAATCATTACAACCTAAATTGGCCAAAATAATCATGGCAGAGGGAATCAGGGTCACAGAAACATGTAGAGTGTGGCTAGATTACCTTGGGGGAGTCAGGGAAGCAGCCAGTCTTTCTGGACACTACCTCTTATAGGATTGGTTTTTTGAATGAGCCATAGTTCTCCTGACCCAAAAGACTATAAACTCCATGGAGATAGGACAATATTTATATTCCTTTTGTTGTCCTACACTAAATGCTCAGCTAATATTTGAACTGATGGAACTAATTAATTAGAATTTCTTGAGGGTGTAAAACTGTACTCCTGACCACAATCAGTATGCTGGTCAGAAGGGTAGGAGGGTAGGATGTAGAATAAGCCAGCTCAAATACATCAGCGCTTCTGTGAGTAAGATAGTAATGATTCCTCTCTGAGAGGGCTTAACAGATTACAAACAGCTTTCACAACCAAGGAAGTACTGAAAACTATTTTTGAAATGAGAAAGCCAAGCTTTTATAAATTCTCCTGATTGTATTCACAGAACATTCCCCCAAACATCATTTGTATGACCTTGTTCATCTGGATGTTTTTGAGATTTACAGATGCAAACAAAACCTCTTCAGGAACCATGGAGACAGGGCATTAAAAAACAAGAGACTATGATCCTGTTTGTGAACACAATTAGGCCCACCTGTCAAAAGCAATCATCTTTACTTTCCAAATCTGCTGAGAACTAAAATTTGAAAAAACAGAGTTTGCAGCCCTAGGGCCAACAGGTAAAATATCACCACAATCATTAGTAATACTTACTGAACAATTACAGCATTTAAGATACAATGGAGCAGCTGGGCTTGGTGGTACCACCCGTAATCCCAGCTACTTGGGAGGCTGAGGCAGGAAGATCGCAAGTTAGAGGCCAGCCTAAACAATTTAGCCAAACTGCATCAAAATAAAAAAAAAAAAAAAAAAGGGACTGGGGATGTAGCTCTGTGGTAAAGGACCCTTGGATTCATTCCCTAGTACTGAAAAAAAAAAATGTAGTTATAGACACTGAAATTCTTTAGAGTTAGGTGGCAGAAGGAATTACTGAGGATGATCACTGGAGATTTATATATAACAAGTGCAATAAAATCCAAAGTGATTTAGGGGAAGTCCAGTCTAGAACCACAAGTGAAGTGCATGATGTTTTAAAGGACATCATCTTTCTAATCCTGTTTTTGTTTTTGTTTTTAATGAGGCAGAATGTTAAGTTTTTAAAAAACTGGAGAGAACTTTAGAGATTATCTGTCGCAACCATATCATGTTATGCTAAAGAGACTGAAGCCCAAACAAGTGACATGACTTCCCAAAGTTACAAGAACCAAGGTTACCAGATCTCTAATGTCTCAGTAGCTCCCATTCCTGGCATCAACCTCCCCAAGCAAACTTGGGTATGTGACTTTGAAATAATGCTAAGAGGCTATAATCCAGGGACAATCCTTACACCACTGCAAAGAGTTTAGCATATATGGTTCCCACTCCAGGTCTCACAGGGTCCTCCTGTCACACCTTGGACTATATGCCTCCTCTTTGGTCCAGTGTTTATGGAAATGAGCCTTGTCTTAAATCTTGTGACCATAACAAATAACAGAATCTAAGCAGATACAGTAAAATATAGTGTTCCCTGTTCCAACTATATCCTCATAAATGTCTTCACATTCTCATTTATGTTCATAGATTACATGACTGGAGGAACATCACACAAGACACCAAAAACCTAGGCATGCATGCGCCCACATGAGCACACACACACACACGTACAGTACACACTGGAAACCATAAAAATCATTTTAGCCCATTAAGCTTACCCGAGAAATATGATTTAGGAAATGCAGAAGTAGGAACTGCTAAGCTATAAATTCCTAGCAAAGGCTATAAAATTTATCTACAAATGTATCTCAATAACAGATTGAAGGGAAAAAAAGAAAAGTGTATTCTATCAATCAAACAATTACTTAATGGTGGATTTTAAATTTTCCCCATTCAACCAACTGTTTGTTACATAGTTTGAATTTTAGATACAAACTATGTCAAGGTCAGTAAAACACCACGATCTCTACTGAACAGTATTTATAAAGAGTACAGGGACTGGAGGCTTTACTTTTAAGGTGCAGTAATTAGTTTTTAGCTTATTTTCCATGTTCTTAGACTATCTTCGACTGACTTCCTGACTCTGTAATCAGTTTTAACCACAGTGGTTCTGCCCAGCGTTCTGATTCTCCTTGTTTGGTGCACCATTTTAACAGCTACTTTATCCTGCACTCATTGACTCTAGAAAGGAATTTAAAAGCAGAAAATAGTGGCAGAAAAGAGTCTCTTACTGGTTTGTGAATTCAGAAGTCTCTGACTTTGCAAAATCAAAACAAAACCCTCATGTTGGAAGTAAAGCAGTCAGAGAAACAAGGAAATCTCCCCACCCGTGCACAGCTCCGCTCCACCACCACCTCTGAGTCCAATGTTACGTTGGAGGCAGGTAGAAATGTAGCGTGTGGTCAAGAGAAAGAGAAATGGGTGGAACCCAGGAGGCTGGGACCACAAACCTGCAGAACGGTTAGCATCCCCAGTGCTCTACTGGAACACACATCATCCACCACAAGCCCCATCCCCATCCTGTTCAGCACCTTATCCTTCCAGTAGGTATCAGAAGAGCTTCTAGATCTGCAGCCAACAGGAACATCTGCCTAAGATTTTTTTGGTGTCCGTGTGACTTTTCCTGTGTGGACAACTCTGTACCCACCAAGCATAGCTGTAATTTCCAGACAGAGAAGGTAGAGCCGTGAACCCTGGGAAGTGTGCAGAAAAGCAAGTTCTCCTTCCACAGAAACGTGAGAAGGACTGAATGGAACCAGCTCAAGATTTGCCTCCCTGAGCAAAGACAACAAAATAAGCACAGTAATATAACTAAGATGTAAACGTTTTTCCCATATTCTATGGTAGAATTTCTTAGGTATTGTATTAAGATTCTCCAGAGACGCAGAATATTCTATTCTATGGTAATTATACATCTGTAATTATTTATATAATTATTTGTATATATGTGTATACAGAGAGGGGAGACAGATTGATTGATTGATTGCAAAGTACTGGCTCACAGTATTATGAACAGAGAAGTCCCACAATCTGCTGTCTGAAGCTGGAAACCCAAGAGAGCCAGTGATAAGCTTGAAGGTCTGAAAGCCTGAGAGCCAGTGGTGCAGATTCCCATCTGAGTCTGAAGGCCTGAGAAGCACTGGGGAGCAGAAGACTGATGTCCCAACTCCAGCAGTCAAGGCACAGGGTAAGTCCAACCTTCTTCCTCTTTTTTGTTATATTCAAAAGATGGGATGGTGCCCACCCAGGCTGTAGGGGTGATCTGCTTTACTCAGTCTGTCAATTCAAATGCTTCTCTCTTCCAGAAACGCTCTCACAGACACACCTAGAAATAATGCTTAATCAGATATCTGGGCATCATACAGGCGAGTCACACTGACACATAAAATAAACTATCAAGGAATTATATCTTGGAATTATTTTATTTTGCAGTGGTCTATTTATTTTGTAATTCCTTACAACTGGTTCTCGACAGTCCTGCTACTAATGTTGTATAACTAAAAGGTAGATTGATGAGACGAAAGACCTTAGTTAGCTCCCAATTCAACTTCTCATTCTGACCAAACTCCTATACAAATCAGCAAAATAGCTATTGTTGAAAATAGCAGAAAAACAATAGCATTGTTAAAAACAGTACTCAGCAATATTCCGCTCCAACTGTTGCAATAAAGAGGCAATGATTGGAAAATTTAGGTCAATTAAATTATTCAGATTGCTGATATTAAGTACTGAATGGTTTCTAAGGTTCCTACCTACTCAAAAATTGAATGATTCTATGAAGCAGTCCCATAAGACTTTACCTTTATAAAGTAAAATGTTTACAAAAGAGAGCATTAACCCTAGTTTCAAATAAGGAAACTGAAGCAGGAATGCAAGCACAAGGTTGTCCTAACTCCTCTGCTATCACAGGATGAGGCTGGAAATGGACCCTCATCCTTTGTTCTCTTAGCGCCCCCTGGAGTCAACTGTAGGTGATATTCAGTGCCTTCTGGCCCTGGAACACTAAATGCATTTTAACACCGAACAACTCTTACTATTCTGAAGTTCTATTGGATGTTGTAGACCAGCTGTTTCTGTCCTTCCCTGTCATTGGCCATCGTCCAACTAGTGATCCATCTACCATAGGCTCCTCCCCATACTGACCTGCAGTCCCAACCTCCCACTGTCACCCTCACTCTACCTTTTCATGGAATCCTTTCAAACTCTATTTCCTGAATAATTTTTGAAGGTCTTCATGTCTTCAAACTGTAAAGATCCCTCACTCCACTCACTCTGCCATAATGGGACTTTGACATTCCCCCCTCCCCTGCAGTCTCCACCTCCCTTGAAGACCTCAGAGGTGAAGTCTGTTCTGTCTTCTACATTAACAGGAGAATCTGTGCCATCCTAGCTGCTTATTTCCAGCCCAAGCCTTGACCTATATGAAACACTTTCTCATCCCTTAGTATACTAGAGGTTTGTCTCATCTCTAGCATCCACTGTCATCACCAGTACCCTCAGGCTGATCGCTGATTTAGTTCCTGACCCTTTCATCATCCAGCTGACTTTCTCCCAACTCCTCCTCCATAATGGGAAACCTCAGACACATGTATAGATGACTTTCTGGGACCTCCTGCTTTCCCAAGCTTCTCCATTCCAGCGACCTTCACCCATAGCCCTCCTCAGTCACACACCTCCATGACCACAGCTTGGAAGTTCTTGACACCAGAACTGCTCTACTGCGTTCACCTTGAACCCCAGCTGTTCACTCTGACACCTAACTCTAATCCATTCAGTTCTCTTGCCTCTTCCTCCTCCTACTCTTACTCTCTGAGACTATGAGAAGCTCCAGTCTCTTGACTTCCCCATTCTCACGTACCTTGGATCCTCCAGACAACATTTTCCTCCCTTCATGGTCAAGACTGTGTGACTTTCATCACTGCTCTATGAAGACATGCCCATGCCCTTGTTATGTTGGTTTCTACCCTTCTGAGGGAAACTGAACATGGGTTACTCCAGCCAACAGTTCTCCTCGGCGCCCACAGGAGAGTTGGAGGGTGAGGTCAGGTGGATTTTAGACTGTGACTCAGGGAAATTTGAACCCCGTTTTCCTATCCATCCCTTCTCCCACCCTTGCATTTCCTTCCAGAAATCTTCATGTTTCCTTCATGTTCACGGCCAGCATTTTAACTTACTAGAAGATAACAAGATATTTCTTATCTCAGGGCATCATGGCAGGACATACCTTGTCTATCTGGATTTCTTGTCTTATGTACAACTGGAATGTGTTGGTTTATGAAATGCTGCTGGCAAGAAAGAAGAAGTTAGTTAAGGAGTCTTTCTACCTGAGGGACTTACCAAGTATAAAAACCAAGAAGTAAATCACAATGGCTTTGCTCTGAGTTCACCTGGGCAGCTCACACTGCTACTGTCATCTTTTCCTCCAAAACTAGGAAGTGTCCGCATGCAGGGAAAGGAGCTTCAGAGAAAGTTACTTTAAAATTTAACTAGTGTAAACATTTATCAAGTAAGATCTGCCATTAGAAGGAGTCCGCTTTGACAATTCAGCCCTTTGTACCACTGCAGAAGTCTCAGTGGGGCCCTTTCTTTCCTTCTCCTGATTGTAAAATGACAAAATCTGAAGTTCCAAGACCAGAGTAGATGAATAGATAAAAAGACCTAGTACCCTGGCCAGTGCTGGCCAGGAAGACAAGATCTGCCAGGTATAAGCCTGACCAGGTGGATTTGATGCTGACCACCTGGACTTATCCCTGCTGCTTAGGCTCTTCAAGGATGTAGGTATCAAGGAGAGGAGTGCCTGGGTGCAGGTCTTTATGCAAAGTAACTCCAAACTCCTAGGACATATGTCCCTGTTGATTCCACTTTGGGTTCTGGCCAGTTATATAGGGTGTTCCTCCTCTCTTAGGGAAAGGTGGGCATTTATAAAGTGTGAGTAAAGAGAAAAAAATGTAATAAAAATGACTAAATGCTCTCCTCCCTCTATCAGTCAGGGTTCTTCGGAGAAACAGAACCAATAGGAAATGATAGGTAGGTAGATAGATAAATAGATAGATAGATAGATAGATAGATAGATAGATAGATAGATGATAGATAGATAGATAGATAGATAGATAGATGAAATTGGCTACATAGTTGTGGGGCTGGCAAATCTGGAATTTGCAGGCCAAGCCAGCAGACTGGAAACTGAGACAATGGCTAGTGTTACAATCTGGGGTCCAACATTTGCAAGCCAGGCCTCACCTGGAAACTGGAGCAAGAGTTGGTGCTGTGGTCTTGCATGCAAAATGTGTGGAGCAGATCAGGAGACTGGAGATGCAGTCAGGAAGCCTACACTATAGTCTCGAGGCAGAATTTCTTCTCTGGAAAACCTCAATTACTGCTCTCAACACCTTCAAGTGATGGAATAAGCTACATTCGTCGTCAAGGGTAATCTCCTTTACTTAGAAATCCATGATGGCAGATGTTATTCTCACCTACAAAATTCCTTCACAACAACCTCTAATGTAACATTTGACTAAACAAATGGGCCCCACTGCCTCTTCAGGTTGACACACAAAAAATTAACTGTCACACTTCAACAGTCTAAGGAACTGCACACCCATTAGCATCGTTGCCCTCCACACATGTGGATGCCAAACTCTGATGCAGCCTGAGCCCTGCTCAGAAGGACAGTCAACCCAGCAACACTTCTGCTCATCCACAAGCTCCTCAAATCCTCACTACTCTGCTCTTTCCTGAGTTGGCTAATTCCTATGAGTTCTCTTACTGTTCCCACCTTCCACCCATAAGCTCAGGTACCTCTGATTCCATCCTTGGATCCTTCCCTTCAAAATAAAAAACATCTGGGCTGGGGTTGTGACTCAGTGGTAGAGTGCTTGCCTAGCATGTGTGAGGCACTGGGTTGATCCTCAGGACCACATAAAAATAAATAAATAAAGGTATTGTGTCCAACTACAACAAAAAATTTTTTTAAAAAATTAAAATAAAATTTTCTCTCCCCCACCCCGCAAGATCAGTCTACTCAAAGTCAATGTCACCCATGTTCAGGTCATCTTTCCCCTTATGATCCTATTACATTGTTCTAGCACATGGACTCTACTAGTTTACTCTCCTCAGCATATAGATATGATAAAGGATCTCCCATCATTAAAAACATCTCTCCTTTAGCTCTGTGCAACCCACCTACATCTACACTCCGAGAAAGAGCATTCCACCCCTCCTATGTACCTGTGGGGAGGCAATATTTCTGTCTTAAGGGTGTGGACTCTGAGGCCAGATGCCTGGATTTAGAAGCCTAGGCCTGAAGGAAGGCAAATTTCTAAATCTCTATAAACTTGACTTTCCTCTTGTGCAAAACAGGGACAATAATAGTAACTTCTTATAGAGTTTCGAGGATTTAAAAAATTAATACATGTAATGTACTTGGAACAATGCCTGGGTCTCAGTATGTGTGCCGGAAGGGCTAGTTGTTATTATCTATTCCTAGACCCTTGTGATTGGAATTCAGACCTTCTCATTCTGCTGAAGCTCTGAGGGAATAAAATTATTTTAAGTCCCCAAATACATCAATTTAACTCTAAAACCTAAAGCAGAAAACCCTAAGTTACTTGAAGAAAAAAAATGTTGACACAGCACTTGGAAAATGCAAACTTATGGATAATTACCCTTTGTTTAAAAAGATGAAGAAACATTTTTACCCACTATTTTATGTCCTAAATATTTCATAGTCATTTTTCAAATAAAGAAGGCTGAGAATAACCGTACCATAAAAGTACTACCCTTCCAGGCTGAAGCTCTTGTTTAAATTAGACTTGTACTTACTCTGAATCACTGGTTAGTTCAGAACAGCAGAGGACAATAACCTATAGCTTTGGGAGCATGGAGATGGCATCTCTTAACATTTTATTCAGAGAAGGAATATGTTTGTCAGGGGGAATTGTATTTGCTCACCAATCTTGTGGGAATTATCCTAGTAGCTATGATCTCATGGATCTAACTATAATCGAAGGAACATGCATTAACTGTACAATGTCTGATACATTAGAAAAGTTTCTAAACCTCCTGTTTCTAAGTTATATGACCTAGGAAAATAATAATTTTAATAAGCTGACTCTCTAAATATAAAATATACATTGAATATAAAGTTTCATTTTCAACTCCCCAGAATCACCAGAATTACTAAACTGAATGGGTACTTCCCAGTCATCAACCTATCAGCAATATTTTTTAAGTAATTATAGGGAAAAAAAAGACTATCAACCTAGAATTGAGTGTCCAACAAAAAATCCTTTAAAATGAAAGATGAAATAAAAGCTTTATGAGATCAACTGAGAAAAAAATAAATCATTACCAGCAGATGTGTGTACCATAAAAAATAAAAAGCAAAACTATTAAAGCCAGAGTAAAATAAAATAATACCATATGGAATTTCTTTTTTTTTTTTATTTTCCCAGGTTCATCTTTACTGATCCTCAGAGTTGTGATTCAAATTTTTTTTAAAAATCTGTATTTATTCTGTTTAGATATACATGACAGTAGAAATTATTTTGATATATACACACATGGAGTATAACTTCCCATTCTTTTGGTTGTGCATGCTGTGGAGTTACAATGGTCATGTATTCATATATGACTGATTATGTCTGATCCATGCCACTGTCTTTCCTATTCTCATCCCCTCCTCTTCCCTTCATTCCCCTTTGTCTACTCCAATGAATTTCTATTCTTCCCTCTCCCACCCCTCATTGTGTGTTAGCATCCACATATCAGAGAAAACATTCAGCCTTTGGTTTCCTGAAATTGACCTATTTCACTTAGCATGAGAGTCTCCAGTTCATCCATTTATTAGCAAATGTCATAATTTCATTCTTCCTTACCATATGGAAATTCTAATATATAAAATACAATAATTCAGGGGAGTAAAATTCTAATAATTATAGCTAAATATTTTTCATAATTTCTTTGAGAGACAAAGGACTTTTTAAGGCAAAAGTAATGATTTTATAAGGTAAGGTTTATGACAAAAGAACACACATAACAATGACAACATCACAAAGTTCAGGAGAGGTTTTAGCTAGCTTCTTGTTGCTATAACAAAATACCTGACATAGTTATAAAGAGAAAAGGTTTATTCTGGTTCAGTTTTATAGTTTCTAGCCCACAGTCTGTTGGCCCATTACTTTGGACTGTTGGCATCATGGTGGGAGTTTGTGGTGGAGCAAAGCTCATGACATGGGCACCTCATGACCAGGATGCAAAGGAAAAGGAGGAAGGGAGTAGGGTTCCAAGATCCCATTCAAGTGCACAACCCCAACACCTAAAGACCTTCTGTGAGGCCCTCCCCTTAAAGGTTCCACCACCTCCCAGTAGCATGTACTGGGAAAAAGCCTTCAACACAAGGACCTTCAGGAGACTTTCAAGAATCAGACTATAGGAAGGGGAACCACATGAATTATACTACAATAAACTTCTTATATGAGTGGCATAATATATATTCAAGGTAAACCATAATAAGGATATATATTATAATACCTAGAGTAAACATAATACAAATGAATGTAGTGAAAAGCCAATAGAATGATTCGATGAAATTCTAAAAGACACACAAATAACCCAAAACAAGAAGCAAAGAGAACATGGGGCCAAATATAAAACAAATAAGATAAATTCCAATATATAAATAATTACATAAAATTTAAGTACACCAAACGCTTCAATTAAAAGGCAAATAGTGTTGAATTGGATTTTTTTAAAAACTAACACTCAACTCTATGTTGTCTACAAAAGATGCATTTCAAATGTAAGGACGGACACATTGAAGTAAAACAGTAGCAAGAAAATAGTGGGAAAACACGCCCATTGAAACACTGAGCATAAATCCACTGACTCCATGAAGATTAAACAAAGTAGACTTCAAGTCGAGTATCAACAGAGATACAAAGAAATGTTTCATAATTATAAAAGAATCAGTTTATCAAGGGAGACATCATTCTTAAATGTGCATACATGAAATAACAGAATTTCCAAGACACTAAGCAAAATTTAAAAAAAACTAAAACCAAAAAAAATAACATAAATCCATTGTACATAGGTGATTGTTTTATTAACCTACTAAAAGCTTAACTCTTGTATACACTTACTGATAAGATCCACCAGCTTCTATGAGACTCTGATACCAGTTTCCATAGTTCCTTATTGTGCAAGTAAAATATTACAGCATTTAAAGTAGAGAGAGGATATGAAAATAGAACTAAAATATGTAATCTGCTCATTGCTTGAGCAGAGGTGGGTAACCTTCTCTGTAAAAAGCACTTATTGATCTCATCCAGACACAGCCTCTGAAAGTTTTATCAGGAAAAAAATCAAGCTAATAAACTACCATGAGGCTTTTTTTCTTAGGAAAAAAGAAATCCTATGTGACTTTCCAGAAGTTCCTAAATACACAAGTATTATTACTATTTGGATCACCCTCCATATAAAAGCATCTTTTAAATCAGCTTTCCAAAATCTACTGTGCTCATCACCCCAGTTATATATCAGCATGCTCTATTTTATTTTTAATTTGGAATAATGAATCTTTCAACCTCATTTATTTTATTTGATTTGTTAAGACCATCAGTATCATCAAACTAATTATCAGAGGCAAATGGCTTAACATAAAATTAGCCTTCTTAGCCCCCCTAAGTTAGTCATTATTTGAATTCACCAATTCTTTCTCTTCATGTGTAATTACTTTTACATGTGTGAATGAAGGTGACTAGCAATAAGTAAAGAATGGAGTTATGAAATTGATTCATATGATCTACTTTTCAGTACCATTAATTATTTCTTAATCTCTCCAAAACTAAAAGGACCATTATGCAGAAAACACTAACAGATGGAAACAGGGCCATCTCAAGGCAAACTGTCTTCAGACTTATTTTTCTAACCTTTATTACCAATTTTTGGCTCCCCTCCTATGCTTCTGTCCCTCCAAACCCTAAGACCTCCACACACATTTTTGTGTGGTTGGTGTACATGCCAGTCAGAGGAAAGGGAGGCAATATTCCATAGGCTAAGTGCTGGAGGTACAGAGAGATCCTCTTTCCATTCAGCACAGAAGATCTAGACAATGACTACCCTTGCTCAAATTCTACTTTTATGTAGATTTTGGGCCTGGATCATTCTGAACACGTTCAGAGAAAGATAAGTCCTGCTCCCCAGTTAAGTGAGCTGTTTGACACAGTTCTTCAGCCCATAATTTGTAAAATGGTAATATCTGGTCTAATTCACCATTGTTTCATTGAAGTTCATATAAGCTAAATGCTTAAGTGAGAGGAAAAGATCATAAAATGCAAAAACTGTATTATACAGCAAAAGAAATTATTATAAAATCCTATTGCTTAGGAAGTTTAAGGTAATAGTAATATAACTCAGATTCATGTGCTGGAAATTCTAGCCAGAGCAATTAGACAGACCACAGAAATTAAAGGTATACATATAGGAAAAGAAGAACTCAAACTGTCACTATTTGCTGATGACATGATCCTATATTTAGAGGATCCAAAAAAACTCCACCAGGAAACTTTCAGACCTAATTAATGAATTTAACAAAATAGCAGGATATAAAATAAACACACCATTAAGGTTTTTTTGCACCTTCTCTTTATCCAATTTTGACATAATACAAGGAGTAGGAACTTCAGAGTCAGTCAGTCAGACAAGGGTTTGAATTCCAATTCTCAATAACCCAACTTGCTGAATTACAAAACAAAAATAATAATCCCAAACTTCCAGAATTGTTCCAAAGATAACAAGGTAATATATGGGAAGTGTCCAAAAAAGGCCTAGCATATACTGGATTCTCAGTAAATAACAGCTCTCACTTAATATTTTCATTTATTTTGTTTCACCAACTATACAACAGGTAAAAACAAGGGTTTTATCTTAGTCTCCTTTAAATATCTTAGTCTCACCTTTCTTTAAATACTCCCTCAAAACCTGTAAAATTGCCAAGACCACAAATAGCATGAAATAAATTATAAGGGAAAAAATAAGTGGAGAAGGAGCAAGAACAAAGACATCAGTGACACAGCCACATCAATGTTTATAGCAGCCCAATTCATAATAGCTAAACTATGGAAGTAAACTAGGTGCCCTTCAACAGATGAATGGATAAAGAAAATGTGGTATATATATATATATATACACAATGAAATAGTATGCAGCCTTAAAAAAGAATGAAATTATGGCATTTGCCAGCAAATGGATGGAACTGGAGAATATCATGCTAAGCCAAATAAACCAATCCCAAAGAACCAAAGGCCAAATGTTTTCTCTGACATGTGGATGCTAATTCACAATAAGCAGGGGTGGTGGCTAGGGAAGAATAGAGGTACTCTGGATTAGACAGAGGGAAGTGAAGGGAGGGGAAGGTGTATGGTGATAAGAATATAGTAGAATGAATCAGACATGATTACTCTATATGCATATATGATTACATGACTGGTATACCTCTACATCATGTGCAACCAGAAGAATGAGCAGTTATACTCCATTTATGTATGACATATCAAAATGTATTCCACTGTCATGTATAACTAATTAGAACAAATTTTTAAAAATAAGTTGAAAAAAATCATTCAATTGAATTCAACCATCTTCTAATTAATTAGATACACTAATTTTGCATGTAAAATCACTCTCGGTAAATTTAGCTACAAACTTCAAGGAAGGAAATAGAAACTCTATATTCCTTGGAAATTATATTCCAGGTCCTGGTGTCCTTAATCTACATCAATTCCCCATAAAGTAATTTGGGTTCACTGGGGAAGTTATCAAAATAATATGAGTTTCCTAAACATTGTCATCAGCATAACTCTGAATATTTCAATTGAAAGAGTTTCAAACTTAAATGATCCTGATAATTACCTCAAAGATGCATTTTACTTCTCAAAGAAAGACACAGAAGTTCATCTCAACGTCTAGATTAAATTCATCCTGTTTTCATCTCTCTGGTTGTTTTCTCTCTTTAGAAAACTAAGAAACGCTATTTTCTAACATCTTTAACTTTGCATATTACTTTGTTTGTATTTGATCTCAGATCTCTATGGAACTAGCTAATTAGCAATTCAATTTCCTACAACTTATAAAGAACTTGAATATTCAATTTAGGATAAATTCTTCAGACCCCAAAATCAATTTTTTTCCAGAAATCTTTAGGCAGGAACATACATGCCATCTAGTAGATGCACCAGAAAAAAAGCATGCTATGGTTTGAATGTTATTGGCCCCTCCAAATCTCACGTCAATACTTAATCCCCAATGCAATAGTGATGGGAGGTGAGCCACTTGAGAGGTATAGACAGTGGGACTGTACTCTCAAGCATGGATGCATGCCATTATAAAAAGAACTGAAAGGAAAGAACTTGCTCTCTTACTCTCTTTGCCTTTCCACCTTTCACCATGTGATGACACAGCAAGATGATCCTCACCAGATGCCAGAACCTTGGCCTTTGACTTCCCATTCTTCAGGACTTTGAGGAAAAATTGGTGGTTCTTTATATATGACCAGATTCAGGTATTTTGTTATAGCAGCTTGAATGGACTGAGACAAATCAGAAACATAAAAATGTCCACAATGGCTGGACTACAGTTGTATTCTTCAGCTTAAGAAATTTCAATTTAAAAGCAAATGCCTTTCAGAAGGTAATTCTTGAAAGTAGTAGTTTCAAATTTTATCATACCTATTATTTTATCATACCTATTACCTAGGAAACGTGATAACCTGCTGATTCCTTAACACTCTCTCCAGATATCCTGAGGGATGCAAAAACTTAAGTTGAGTCTGATGTGCTTTTAAGACACTTAAGCATAGATGTCTATTTGGCATCTAGAGATACAGTATGGGACTCATTGGAGAGATTTTTGGTGGTTGAGAGAGAAAATAGTGAATTATCTATGTTCATGTAGGTGGTAATTAAAATCGTGCACTTGAATGAGATCACCTACAGAGGAAATATATGAAGAAAAAAAGTGGGCCTAGATGCCATCTTGAGAAACTGATATTGTTTGGTCAGGGAGAGGAAAATCTGAGAAGAATACAGAAAAGAGATGGTCAGAGGATTAGGAGAAAAGCTGAAAAATTATGTGTTATATTCCTCAAAAGCACAGTGCTTAAACAAGGGAGAACTTTAATGATGCTTGGAGGCTTAGGACATAGGAAAAGGTGG
>JAJEJO010003487.1:67269-136645 GCA_020662805.1 Glaucomys volans
AAGTGAATGAGTAGTCTTAAAACCTAAATATGCATCATCAGAATCACTTGGAGAACTTGCTAAAACACAAATAACTGTTGGATCCTACCTCCAGAGTTTCTGACTCAGTAGTTCTGGCATGAAGTCTGAGAATTTGTGTTTCTGAGAAGTTCCCAGGTAGTTCTGATTTTGCTGATATAGAGGCAATATAAACCACTTACGGTGTGCACAGACACACATATACACACACGTGTGCAGATACACACATATGTCTCAAACTCTATCCACCAAAAGGACAAAAGTAATGACACTAGCTTTCCTAGTTCCCTAATCTTGTTTTATTTAATGATAATTCATCACTAAAAGTAATGAAGACTCCTTCAAGAAATGGCTGTCTTAAAGTGAAAAGCAAGAAAAATTAAAAAAAAAAAAAAAACCTGTAACACACTTTTATAGAAAAAAAGAGAAGGAGGTGGGCTAAGAATGATTGATGGGACATGTCAAAAGCACATAGAAGCCAGCTCAAAGGAGATCTTGCTGGCCAATGCTAGAACAATTTGAGCATCTAAATCAACAATAACAATAACTAATTATGACCTATTGAACAATTTGGAACCCATGAGTATATACTGATATAGTATATAGTATACAGTATATATACTATACTATACTATATAGTATATAGTATATACTGATATAGTATATTATTGAATCTAAGATAACATCACTTACTTATTAACAAATACAAGGTACTTATTAATGAACTTCACAATGAAGAAACATGGAAGACACCATCTTAACTGAAGGATAAAAAGTTAACATCACCAGAAAGGTAACATTATATCCCCTAAAATAGTGTATGATCATCATATTTGAAGTGTTCCCTACAAACGTGCATAACATGAGGAAATATCAGAAAAACCAAGACTGAGGATTATTCTACATCACAGTGGACCTACTTCCTCTTCAAAACAGGATCTACTTATCTTATGATAGATAAGACTGAGAAGCTTTTCTAAATTGAGGAAGACTAAAAAGATATAGCTAAACAAAATGTGTAAATCTGGATTGGATCCTGGACATCAATAGGACAACTAGAAAAAGTTGCATGGTTTCTGTGGATTCCGTGGTGAGAGTGTGCCAATGTAACTTCTGACTTGATGGTTGTACTATGATAACATGGAATAACGTTTGTAGGAAATATTCCCCCAACACGGCCAAGGAGTGACAGGCAGCCGTGACTCATTTTCAAATGATTCGAGGAATAAGATGATAATAAAATGTATATATATTTCAAGAAAGAGCCAGAAGGATAAAGCAAAAGTAAAAATGATCACAGTTGAGAATCCAAGTGAGGACTAGAGGTCACTCAGAGTTCTTTGCAACCTTTCTGTAAGTACAAACAGAAAGTGTTTCTTTCAAAAAACAAAAACAAATTAGCCTACAAAAATTGATATGAATAGAAATGTCAACCTCCAGTTTACTCCCAGATAGATGGTCCTGTTCTCAAAGATATTGTGCTAAAAGACATATTAAGAGACAGAACTAGGTTTACATGTGACCTTGACATTTCATGGAAGGTGTGACTTTAAAGCAGAATCCTGATGCAAACTTAATTTCTTTTAATCATGCACTGATCTCTTCACACCTAGATTTATTTTCAGGCAGAACCATAATGCTGTTATTGTCATTAACATTTAAATGCTTACCCTTTCCAACTGTGAATCAAATTTGAAAGAAATTTCTCTTTCACACTTTTTTTCCCCTTATTAACAGTTTGGTTTCGTAGCTGAACGTGAAACATGTTGCATACAGATGGAGAAGTCATTTCCACTGTAGGCAGAGAAAACACCTAATCTCCTCTCATGTTTGGCAAAGTTATCATTTAGATTTTTCTTTCCCTTTGAGTAGAAATAAATATGTTTCTGAAAAACAACTAAAAAATGCACAAGCTGCCAACTCCTGTATATCTTGATGATTTGCTAGAGTTTTCTCCTAATCGTGTAGACAAATTTGTTCATTCTGCTTGCCAAAATGCAGGTTTATTATGACTTGTAATGTAGTAACTTTCATGGGAAAAAAAAATTTACAGCCTTACCCAACCATATATCTTTATGCACCAAGCTGCAACATTAATCAGTGTCTAGGGAACCACTGCACAAATAGAGATATTAACATACTGGGTCACAGATGCAATTGACTTAAATGTTTCTTTGATCTGCCTTTTAGATCCTCCCCTCTTTCTTGTGCCCCTGTGTCTGTAGCTCACATTTCTATAAATCTTACTTCATAGCATATACTCGGGAATAATATATGCAGATGTATACTTAGAATTTACTGCAATCACAAGTCAGGTGAGAGCATTCTTCCCATGGTGGTGGTGGCTTTTATTCTCAAGTTAATAGCATTTAATATTTCCATGGTGCTTAATCCACACTGAAAAGTCTCTATAGCCTCAAACATTCTCCTCCTGTATCCTCAGTCTCAGCAAATTTTTCTAGTTGTCCATAAAGAAATGTAGGAGTTCCATGCATTTTCGTCGTGCCTCCCTGCTATGGTTTAGATGTGGTTTATCCTGCCAAAACTCATGCGGAAATTTAATTGTCAATGTAATAGTATTGAAAGATGCTGGGGCTTTTTAAAGTATGGTCATGAGGTATCACCCTCATGAATGGATAAGTGTTTTTTTCAAGGGTTTGCGTTAACTTGGGAGCATGGCCTGGGCTGAGAAGAAAGTGGCACACACAAGGCACAGACCAAACATGGGACAGAGCTAGGGACTGTGTAAAGTCAAGAACCAGAAAACCAAGAGAAGCCACTGGCCAGAGGCAACCAAGAAGACAGAAGCTTAAGGACAAAGGTTCCTCTTGGAATGGTAGCTCAATCCTGCCCAGTGCCTTGCCTCAAATATATGTCACCTTCAGTAGTCAGGGAGCTAATCACCTTCAAGAAGAGAAGCTTCAGCCAGGTGTGGTGGCACATGCCTGTAATCCCAGCAATAAGGAAGGCTGAGGCAGGAGGATGGAGAGTTCAAAGCCAGCCTCAGCAACATAGTGAGGCCCTAAGCAACTCAGGGACACTCTGTCTCTAATAAAATATAAAAAAGGGCTCAGTAGTTAAGTGCCACTGGGTTCAATCCCTAGTCCCTAGTACCAGAAAAAAAAAAAAAAAAAAAAAAAGAATAGCAGCTTCACCTTGGAAATTCTTCATGCTTTGCTGATTTGATGTTTTTAAAATACAAAGTTATTCAGTGCCAAGTCTAGTGAATGTGATGCATCACCAGGTTCACAGACACTTTGGGCCAGAAACAAGGTATGATTGTAAAAGAATAAGACTGATTTTCCTCTTTAGTTCTGGCTCTAAAGGGAATCTCAAAAGAGTTCAAGAAAAACATTCCAACATCTTAAGATTTAGAATTCACTGAAATGAATGAACAACTTCCCAAGGTGACATCTTCCAATGGAAAAGAATATTGAGGTTTTATTTTTCCCCATGTTTTTTATTGGTACATTATAGTTGTACATACTGGTGAGATTTGTTGCTACATATTCATACAAACACACAATATAACAATGTAATTTTCCCACTATCATTCCTAGCACTTCCCCTTTCCCTCCCTACATCCTACCCTTTGATCCCTTTCCTCTACTGATCTCCCTTTGATTTTCACGAGCTCTGCCCCCACCTTGGAAAAGAATATTTTTGAATACACATTTGATATGTTTGCTTAAAAATCTGTTGCATTACTGTTAGGATCTGCACCCAGCAAATACACAACAGAATATTCACTCCATTGTATGGGTCAAAAAGAATGCTTCTCTGCACATGTTGTTTGGGAAACAATAATTTAAGTAAAGTCTCTTTCCTAGTGTTCTTTCTCTTGTCTTGCATATACTAATGCACCTGGGACTCTTCGTATGAAACTAGGATGTTTAGTGGATTTTGACTCTCTCACAAAAGATCTCATAGGGCTGTAGCTCTGTAAGACACTTGTTAGTGAAGAGCTCCTAGGAAAGAGAAATGTTCCATGTTTGTTCTAGTTAAACAGCTTTCCAAAGCCTAAGTCCAAAATTAAGCACAAGATTTACAAAAATTATTTAGCAAGCACATTACTCTGTGCTTCATTTCCTTATCCAAAAGTAAAGTAATAGCATCTGCATTGTGGGCATATTGATGCTTACTTGAGTTGATATATGCCAAGCACAGTGCCTGGAACACAGCAAGTGCTTAATAAATGTTAGCCATTTTAATTTTTGCTGACAGTAAGGAGAGCAGAGGAGAGAGTCAAGACTGAGGAACTAGAAAGGTGAAAGAGAGAATGCACAGTCATGCAAGAGAGAAAAAAACACTAATGAGAACACAAAGGTAAAGTGGAAAGGGGTAAGTGACATCAGCCAGTCCTCTCCCACTCCTAGATCAGACAACATCACATCAGGCCCGGAAAGCTAAATTACCTTCGGTAGGAGCATCTCCACCCCAGATAGTCCTTATTCAGATCACAGGCTGGGGGAATGGCTTTTTCAGTTCATTGTGGAGATTAATGGAGATCAGTCTGAACTCTTAACATTTCTCAGCAGAGACTGGGAACGTAAAGGCATGATCAGCATAGGTTAGCCACCAATAAGGTGTCAGTTAAAGGGAGATAAACAAAGGCCCACCCAAGCAACCAGGCCGCCCCTGAGGCCTGACATTGTAAATTAAATGCCTTCTCAGCTTGGAACTATTCCTTAAAAGTTAACCCAGGGGGTGGGAGGTATTCCATGGATACAGAGTTTTCAGTTTTACAAGATGGAAGAAGTTTTAGGAATATGTTGCACGATAGATTTATGTAGCTAATGAGACAGCACACTTAAAAATGACTAAAGCAGTAAATTTTGTGTTGTGTTTTCACCACAGCAAAAAAAAAGGAAGAAGTTAGTCCACAAGTATCCTCTGACATGTTGAGGCTGAGCAAAATAGGAAACCTGAGTTTGAAAAGAAGATGATTGAATGGAGAGAAAATAGAGTGCGTGCATGGTTCATTTTCCACTCAGAAGAAAGATTCATGGAGGAATCCAGGCAGCCAGCAGACCATACAAGGCTGCTGGAAATGAGAAAGTAGAAAGGATGGAGAGGAAGCTGAAGGGAAGTGGCTAGGGGAGACTGGGGATGAGTGTGTTGGGCATCCACCACCCTGTGGAGTCCGCTGACCTGTGAAGGTCCACTTCCTTCATCCATCTTCAGGCATGTCTCACCAAGCCTACAGAGGCTAATTTTCTAGTTTGGAACATCATTCTTTGGACAAATGCTCTGCTAGGACTTCCAAATAAACCCATTTGTTGAAATCCACAGAAACATTTTTGTTTTCATAAGTGCCATCTCTGTGTTTTATGTTTTATATACCTTAAGCCATGTAATATCAAATTATTATTGACATATTTAGACAAGGAAACAAGATCAGGTAAACCTATTCAGTATCACAGAACTGAGAATTAAGTCCAAACTTATTTTTTTTAAAAAGACCATAGTTCATTCCAAACACATTATTATTTGTTGAAAAACATTTGTTGGGTACCTATGACCACAAAGTATTATACAAAGAAGCTTTGTCTTGTGGAGAAAACAAAGAGGCATAAATCAAGCTGAGAAGATAAGCCATACGCCCATGAGAAGATGGCTCCCACAAATTCAAACCAATCATTGTTCATGGCTCTCTTCATTATGCATTGGCACATCCAGTTGTTTAACCCCAAACTGCAGTAGCCTAAGGCAGTCACCACTTCTCTAGTTCCCAAGAGTGTGAGGAGGTGATGTAGACTGGTCCAGTTGGGCTAGCTCCCGTGTCTTTCAGTTAGCTAACATCTGGCTATTCCAGAACAGCTTCTGCTGGGATGGCGGCCAGCCTGGCCCCTCCTTAAGTCACCTGCTGACAATTCTCATGGTGAGAAGGAGGGAAACAGAGAATGAAGATAGGAAATGAAAGCTCTTCCAAGCCTCTGTGACTATCCCATTTGCCAATGCCCATCAAGTGACTGAAGTACAGGAGTGGGGGGCTCCAGCTGTGGGGTGCCAGGAATGGAAGTCACATGGCCAAGAAGAGTGCAGAAGGGAGGCCAGGTGTGCCGATGATGGACCGCAAGAGCCAGTGGAGGCTGTAAGAGAAGGACTGAGCTTTTGTGGTATGCAGGGTACCATTCTAAGTACTTCACACAATTTCTTAAATAATTTTCAAAGATATTCCATGAGATAGTAATTACCATCTGTATTTTATATGAGAAAACTGAGGCTGAGAGAGGTTAATTACATAGCCTCTGTCAATAGACGGCAGAGCCTAATTTAAACACTGGCGTATCTCACTCCCAAGCTTTTTTGTTTCAGTTTAGACTTCAGAGAAAATTATTTAAGATAAAGTTAAGAGGTCAATTCAAAATTAAGATCCAATTTGAAAAACAATGAAATTTTGTATAAACTCCAATCATAAGCTCTACATTTTATAAAAAGATGTTTCACAGCTATTCCTTAATAATATTTGACAAACAGATCAAGCCATAGAATATTGTGTTAGATGTTCATGCATCATCTGTTTGCCAAATTCTTCATATGGATTCATGAAAACAATAGGAAACCTAACATAAATGCTACTTTTCTTTTGGCCTCGCAGCTAGGGAGTTTTATATGTTTAGCAAATGATTTTTTAAAAGTATCTGAGAAAATATGCTACCTAGTTTGGTTTTATATGTAGAAAATCAAGAAGACATTCAGTGTAACCTGAAAAATGATATTAAAGCTTCTCATGTGGTCAGAACACCATTGCATCAAATTTAGAAAAGCTTAAGTGGTCAGTTGCAAACCATGCTATTTGCCAACACAGTCCATTACACTTCATTCATTACTACGGTACATTTATTACCAAGAGCAATAAATCATTGAGAGGTGGAGGAAAATCTGGCCTCTAAAACAGATGGAGTGGTACCATTCAGCCCATGATGGGATCAAGACAACCTCACACAGCTGAGAAATCGTAACTCACTTTGGGCACTAGTACATTTTGATTTCCGTTCCATCATTTTTTTCCTTCCAGCTCCTACCTGTGATTGTATCACTTAGTTTGTGTTATACTCCTCCAACCTATCTAGCAATAGGCTAGAGAGGTGGGAAAAGAGGAAAATCCTAAGAGCCATGAGTTACAGGCCTCATAGGGAGAGCTAAAGCCAAGAAGCTCCTAGGACTTTCAAGAAAGCAATTTCTGCATTGCTCTCCTGATTGAATGCTTGGCAGCAGAAGGGTTGACATGCCCTGCCATTTGGATAGCAGGATAGAAGCATTCTGCTAAAAGCAGCCAGCACTCCCAAGCGTTAGCCCAGCCACAGTGGTAAATGGACATGGTGGTAGTCAGCCAGAGCTTTCTTATCAGAACCACATCCAAGATGGTGATCGTCAGGCAAAGAGACCACACTGAAAGAGTCTGTGGAGCAGACCAACAGCTTTGATTGCTCCAAGAGTTGATTGCACATAGCAAAGAGCAGTCCACAGCTGGGCCTCACAAAATCTCACTAAATCCTCCAAGTAATTCACACATTTACTATGAAGAACCAGTATTTGATCACCTGTCACAGACACAGCAATGAACAGCCACACCCACATGGGACTGCGATCCCATGCCATTTTAAAAGAACCCAATCAATAAATGGGCCAAGGATCTGGCAGACACTTTACAGAAGAGGATGAACAGGCAATCAATAAATACATGAAAAAGTATTCAACGTCTCTAATAATTAGAGAAATGCAAATTAAAATAACTCTAAGATTTCATCTTACTCTGATTAGAATGGCTTTTATCAAGAACACAAACAATAACAGATGTTGGCGTGGCTGTGGGGAAAAAGACACACTTTTACATTGCTGGTGGGGTTGCAAATTGGTGCAGCCACTCTGGGAAGCAGTATGGAGAGTCCTCAAAAAACTTGGAATGGACCCACCTTTTGACCCAGTTATCCCACTCCTTGGTTTATACCCTTGGCTTTTCTAAATTTGATGCAATGGTGTTCTGATCACATGAGAAGCTTTAATTTCATTTCTCAGGTTACACTAAATGTCTTCTTGATTTTCTACATATAAAACCATACTAGGTAGCATATTTTCTCAGATACTTTTAAAAAATTTTTTGCTAAACATATAAAACTCCCCAGCAGCGAGAGGACTTAAAATTAGCATACTACAGTAACACAGCCACATCAATGTTTATAGCAGCTCAATTCACAATAGCTAGACTGTGGAACCAACCTAGATGCCCTTCAAGAGATGAATGAATAAAGAAGATGTGAGATATGTATATATATATATATATATATATATATATACACACACACATACATACACACAATGGAATACTACTCGGTCATAAAAAAGAATAATATTATGGCATTTGCAGATAAATGGATGGAATTGGAGATTATTATGCTAAGTGAAATAAGCCAATGCCAAAAAAACAAAGGCCGAATGTTTTCCCTGATAAGTGGATGATGATATAGAATTTGGTTGGGAGTGGTGGGGGGAGAGAGAAGAATGGAGGATCTTTAGATTATGTAGAGGGAAATGAGAGGGGGAGGAGGAAGGGGTATGAAAAATGGTGGAATGTGACAGACATCATTACCCTATGTACATGTGTGATTAACAAGAATGATATGAATGTACATCATGCACAACCATAGAAATGAAAATTTGTACCCCATATGCATACAATGAATCAAAATGAAGTCTGTAAAAATAAAAATAAATAAATAAAAATTGCAATTTAAAAAAGAAAAAAGTCCTATTCCTCCTGCTATCTCCAGTCCTAGAAAAGCTAGAGACCCAGCAGAGAGCGTTCACAGCAACTGCCCTTTCTCCCCTGAGTCCTTCAGGAGGACGCCTGGCCCGTGATGAACAGTGAAGCTGAACGAAGACAATGTTGGCCTAGTCTGCACGGGAGCTGCCAGTCACTGAGAATGACTGGAAGGCTGTGGGATAAACCTGGGATGTCCTAGAGGCAGAGAAAAGGGAGATTCAGCTGAGCAGAGTTGAAAGCAATGATTGGAGGAAAATAACACAATTTCACCTCTGGTTCCTTCCTAAATCAGACTGTTCAATAAATATTTTATCCTGAAAATTGGAGCACTTTCACATCTGACATTCTCTAAGAACCAGGCTCTTAATCTCACATGCCAGGTTTATCAGGTGACAACTGGATATTCTAGGAGTGTGCACAATGTAAAAAATAGCCACTTTCCATGTTCAATTTCAGGTTCTCCTATAGCTAAAAAAAATAACATCAAAATTAATATTCAATATCATCAGAAATGAGTACTGAACTTCTACCAGCACTGACATGATCATCCTGGACCTAACGCCCTTAGAGAGTGAGGCTCTAGTCTGGTGACCAATTTGCTAACATGATTAGCTTTGGTTCTACTTTGGAATAAAATTAAGTTCCTTAGTTTCTCTCTCCTCCACCCAATATGGGCAGCCAGGCTCCTGGCTGTTGTTTAACAGATGTGGTGTAATTTTGTAATATTCTGTTTACCCGGCTAATAACACTTCCTATACTGAGATTTTTCTTTTGAGGGTGTTTTCAGTTTTTCATGGAAGGTAACAATAAGCCATTGGTCTCCCACTGGTAATTAATAAATCACTTGATCATTTCCTTATAACTATTTCTGCTGTTATTAAACAATGAAAGCAGAAATGTTGCCCTGAGTTGCGATGCAAGCCTTTCACTGGTGAGAACATATAGCCTTTGTATAAATGTCTATAAAATTTACCAGAGAATCAAGTACATACATGCATGTATGTGATGAAAAGGAATCACATGTGAAAACACTTTATAAAGTAAACCATTCCTGGATTATTTTCTTTCCTGTAAATTCTATTTCTTAGTCATTAAGCTGGCAAATAAATAAGCTCAGCTGGGTTTTTGCAATGCTTTGCTATTGTTTGAGCTAAGTCATACCAACACCCAAACTGCAGAATGGGTCACTCTGAAAGCAGGCACCCCACACATGCCCAAGACTCTGCATGGAGGAAACAGCACTGAAAGGATGAGCCTGAACTATATTTGCTTTCCCGAACTGTAGGGAATGCCTAGTAGTTTGGAAGACAGAAGTCTTCTGCGCAGGTCACCTGTGAACAAAAAGTAATTGAAGGAGGTGGCTTTAGTGGGACAGGAGTTAAGTGACCTAACAGATCAGCCTCTCACCTAAGGCAGGTATCAAGCATTACAGGGGCTGCATCATGGAGGAACCCACAGAATGGGGGGATAAATGGGCCATTGCCTTTACTCAACCAGAGGCAGGATACAGATCATATAGTATAAAACAACTGGTTTATAGGATGCTGTGGCTTTTTCTTCCCTAAAATTCCTCTCTCAATTATACATGTTATATAAGTGAACACTGAATGAGTGATATCAATAAATGTCATGGACAAGTGATAATAGATAGACCCTCAGTGTATTTTTATTGAATGAACAGCTCACCCAGTCCTGGACCCTGGACCCTATCCCCAAAACTGTTTGCAATAGTAATTAATGAAAAGAACTGATTTCCATGACTGCAGTTGCTGATAGCAGGACTCACGGGGGCTCACCCCAGCACTCTCAGGAAAGGACTCTAACATATCATAGGTGCCCAAGAAATCCATGTGGCTCAGTGAGTTTCAAACATATTCCAAGCATGTAGGTGTGACAGATACAATACAGAAAGACAGACATAAGCTTAGTACTATGCTCATAAAAAAGAGTTCAGCTACAGTCGGGGCTAAAAATGCTCTCCAACCTGTACATGACTTGCTGTTTACTGCAATAATTCTAAGGATGTTTTCATGCAAGGGTAGCAAAGGATGTCAGCTCAAGGTTGTTCTCTGAATCTAAGTTTCCCTGGGTCAGGTTCAGGAGACACCTGGAGAGTAATAGCACATCACTTAGTCTCTGGTACCCAGGTGCTATTTCCCAATTACCATAGGTGACTTCACAGATTAAAGTCAGGTGGAGAGACAAGCAGAAAGGAAGGAGACTGTGAACACAGGGAGAACCAAAAAGATATTGTTCCCTAAAAAGTAACTTTTAAAATAATCAAGACAATGTCACAGGTCTTAAAAATTGGTACAGTTACTGAGTGTCCACTAGCATGCCATGTTATTGCTTCTGAGACTGTGGCTGCAAGATCAATGTCCACCACTGAAGTCACTTTTTCTCTGAATGCAGCAACAACCCCATCAAGTGGCCCTGCTGGCGCACTGTTGGACAATGGGATCCTTGCTGTCTGGAGTGGTGATGGCTGGGCCTGCCCCCAAGACAAGGGACCAGCTAGCCTCTTGGGCTCTCTTACTTCCCAACTCAGAATGCTTCCATGCCATGACTATCCATCTCCACAAACACATGTGTTATTTAAAACCAATTTTTCAAAGCTTTTCATTGATTTTTCAAAGTGAAACACAAAGAATAAGCAGTAAACCCATCATTTATCACTGATGAAGCATACAAGGAGTGTCACATCTAATTTGTGTGAAAGCTACACTTTAGTGGTGTCTGGTGTGAGTTGCCAACAACGTGGAATGGAGTTTCAGAGATGGAGGGAGGATCCTCCTTTCACAGCTGATAATTCTTTGATTCACAGGGGTGAAGAGGTACAGGACATGAATGCATTGCACAACTGGAACTTGAATTTTGGCTTACATGTGCCCACCTCCAAGTCCCAGGCCCATTTCAGGCTGGCTCACCCATACTCAGGTTTCATCTACAACCTGCTAGTGGAGAGCGGAGATACTGTTCCACAACTTCACCCTGCCCCGAAGCATATACTAAGACCACATAACAGGGTCACCCTCTCTCTCTCCATTCCCCATAGGCACGTCTCCTTAAAGGCTGTAGATCAGTCCTGGTGAGCTGAGATTCAAAGAAAGGTCATTCTTGATCTCAGCCTTCACACCTCATCTGGCCTTACCAGATTTTCTCAGGGTTTTTTTGTTTTGTTTTGTTTTTAGCAATACTCACACATTGCTTTTTCATTTTACCTTGTCTTGTCTTGATTCTTGGATCCAATGAATAAGAGTACTTTTTCTAATTAGGGATCTGATTCCATGACGTTATTTCCACAGGTTGCCTCAGGTAACACACCCTGACCTTATGTTGGACTTATCTACCTGATTTCCCTGATGTAGAGTTTGTGGTTGGTACCTATAAGGATCTGAATATTTGTGACTCCCCAAAACTCATAAGTGTAAACTCTAAACCCCAAGGGGGTTATATCAGGATGGGGGCCTTTGGAAAATGACTAGGTCATGAGGGTGGAGCCCAGACAATTCTCCCTGGCCTTTTCTGAGACCACAGTAAAAAGATGAAGGCCCATGAATCAGAAAATAGGCCCTCACCAGATACAAAATCTACTAGGAACTTGATCTTGGATTTATCAGCTTCTAAAACCTTGTGAAATAAATTTCTGTTGCTTCTAAGTCACCCAGTTTATATTATTTTGTTATAACAGCCCAAATAGACCAAGCCAGTATTCCATCTAGAGTGTCTTTACTGGGCTGATCTACCCAACCCAGGTACTAGGAGCATTGGAAGTTGTCCCCTTAGCCAGATAATTACCTATGAAGAGGAGTCATCTCACCCTGGAGGCAAAGCAGGGAAGAGGGAGTCAGTCCAAAGCCAGAGAGAGAGACTGATTCAGAGAGTGGATAAGGCTAGCCCATTTGCTTCAATAAAGAACAGCTGTAATGCATCATTTGGTTTATTTTCTTGGTATTCTCTCCTCCAAGGACCATGCCATTTTCCTGAGACCATACCTTGTCTGAATCCCTTCTCATTCTTCTCTTGCTCTTTTTCCTGAAGGTTCTTCCTCATTAAATCACCTGCATCCTCATCTTATATTTTGCATGTACAGAACTCAACCTCAGACACCAGCTCTCATGGGTTAGTGCTGGCCACTCACTGGAGGCACTGATCACTGGCAGTCAACACGTCATGCCCCGAGCCATGGAGGGATTTTGATTCCAATTCCAATTCTAGGATTTACTAGATGCCTAAAATGGGCCAAACTAAACTATATAAGTTTTAGTTTCCTCATCTCTAGAGGGAAATACTAGTAGAAAGTTCTTGTGAAAATTAAGCTATAATGCTGCTAAAAGTTATTGGAGCAGTGCTGGAAAGCCTTTTCTCTGATATGTTAACATTAGTAATAGTAATAGCTAATATTTCTTGGGCATTTACTCTGACCCAATTCTGTTACTCAAGTTACAGTCATTATTTTACTTATTTCATCAATCCTTTGAAGTAGGTTCTACTTTTACCCCCACTTTACAGATAGAGAAACTGAGACTATAATTTGACCAAAGTCTCCTACTCTGTACATGGCAGAGTTCAGATTTAAGCCCATATATTCTGGCTCCAAATGACAGTGTTTTACTTTATCTCCAGCAGCATTATATCTGTTTTCCTGCAGCCACATCTTCCCTCTGACCTTCATTCTAAACCCCTCAACTCCAGCTTCCCTTTGGATGCCTGCTCATTTGTAGGATTCCACAAATAAATGCCCTCATGCTCTTGATCTCTATCCCCCAACGAAACTTCACTCTGGTGTCCAGTTTGGCATTAGCTGACTAATGACCCAGGCTCCTAAGATTGAAGGCAGTGGTTTGATGCACATTCAGCCTGGAGAACCTTAGTGCTTTAAACCTGTCCTTCAATGACATCTCTTCAAGAATTGCATTATGTCATAATTTCAGGCATCTTGGTGGGTCAGTAGGAAAAAATTATTTGTAGGTATAACGATTATTCCCAATATTTCACAAATCCTCTCACTTTGGTGATTGCCACCTTCTCTCTATAAAACATTCTGAGCTGAACCCCTGTCTCAGAGGGATTACCCACCTGATCATTGGAGGATCAATTTTCCATTAGCTCAGCTGGACAGGTCCTATTCAGTCATCCCTGCCATGATAAATATTATGTATTCCCTTTTTAAAGGCAGAAAACAT
The DNA here is from genome assembly GCA_020662805.1 of Glaucomys volans. Taxonomy (NCBI): domain Eukaryota; kingdom Metazoa; phylum Chordata; class Mammalia; order Rodentia; family Sciuridae; genus Glaucomys; species Glaucomys volans. The sequence goes on from JAJEJO010003487.1 coordinate 81,241, forward strand.
GTTACTGTTTCTGAAAAGCACCTGGGTCACTTCAACTTCTTCCTTATAAGTGGGGGAAAAAGAGAGAGAGGTGGAAAGCAAAGATTAGATCATATTCTCTTTTCTATTAGGTCCCATTTTATTTTAGTTCACTGGCCTGATTATCTGGATCATGCTTAAGAAGGAAAGCTTCCTTCTTTGCAGCCTCTGCAGACTTTTGTGTTAGGTAGAGGAAAGAAAGGTAAAGAAAAAGTTCCCCTGATCAAATGAGCTTTTAGACAGAACCTTTCATTAGGCACACAGCTCTCTGATTCTAATGGGAGGGATTCAAATCGGAGAGGGTCACACTTGACCTCAGCCCTCTTCCACTGGGGTAGATAGCAGGAGCTTGGCCTGGCCCTCAATTTCTGAATATCAATTAGAGCAGAAATGTTCATAAGCCACGCTTACACAGATTGTGCATAATGAAATTGGGCCTTTAAATTTCTTTTTCCTTTTCTCCCCCCACAGGGAACCCAGCAAGTTTCCTTAATAATCAGAAAATATGCTTAGCAATTCAAAAAAGCATTACAGGATCACATTTCAGATATAATGGCTCAAAATTATAGTAAATAAGCCAGAAAACGAGAGTTGCATAATGAAACAAAAGAAATCAGAAGTTAATCACCTTAGATCATTAACTAAAACGAAAAATAAAGTAGCCCTACATACCAGCATACAATATTATTGCATTTTGGTTAAAATACATTAACTGCACTAATAAAAGATCTGGAAAAATAGACAATGTAAGATTCCCCTTTTTAATAACTCAGTGGATATCTCTGAATGGTAGGAACATATTTTTTATTTTAATTGTGTGCCCAAAAAGGGTATGTCAAAATCCTAGCACCTAGTGCAGACAGTGCAGATTGCTGCAGACCTCATTCATTAAGATGAAGTCACAACAGCATGCAGCGGACCCTAATCTAGCATGTCCACTCAGCAGACCTTAATCTCGTATGTTCACTGCCCTCATAGGAGGAGAAGGAGAGATGGCCTCCAGAAGACTCAGAACACAGGGAGAATGTCGTGAGATGACAGAGGCGGAGGCTGGAGAGAAGCAGCTGCCATCAGGGGACTCTAAGGACTGACAATGCCCATGAGGAGAAAGGAGGGATCTTCCCAACAGGGATGCCACACTCACACCCTGACTATGGCCTTCTGGCTCCCGGTCACCCAGTTTGAGCTACTTAGTCACTGAAACCTAGGAAACAAATACAATAATGCTTTTCAAACTTTGGTTGTCCAAGTTTTCATGTTCAACAAAGCACATTTCTAATTTTGTGATTTCAACAGGGTTGTTTCATAAAAAGAAGGAAGAGGAGGGAAGAAGAAAGAAGAAAGGAAAGGAAAGGAAAGGAAAGGAAAGGAAAGGAAAGGAAAGGAAAGGAAAGGAAAGGAAAGGAAAGGAAAGGAAAGGGAAGGGAAGGGAAGGGAAGGGAAGGGAAGGGAAGGAAAGGAAGACAAGTTGCTAACAATTTCTTTCTTATTGTTCACCACATTAGATGATGCCATAGAGGATAGTTAATAAAAGAGTAATAAAAATCATAGCTGATATAAACACGAGGATGCCAATAACTCCCTCCAACTGCTAGAAAAGCACCTGGGGATCAGCTGCTCCCACACCTTCTCCTTCCATTGATGAGTCAAGCCTTATCTATTCTCAGTCCCATTGCCCCAAGGCCCTCTCTGTATGTGACATCCTTTTATCCATTCCTTAATCTGTCATTTACTGAGCACTACTCTGGGCCAGGCAACAAACTGGAATGTAAAAATAAATAAGAATAGTCCTTGCCCACACTTAGCTCATAGTCTGGCAGCTCAGAAAGTCAAGAAACAGAAAGCTCACTAGAGTATAGGAAGTGACTGGATGTGAGGATCTTGCAGGGGTGAGGTGGAGAGTGCAGGGAGGCCCAGGAGCAAAGGTGCCTCACTCAGACTTGGAAAGGTGGGGCTAGGGAAGAAGCCAAATACTGAAGCATATGTAAGTGCCAGCCCAAGAGAAAGAGAGGGGATTTACAAATAAAGGAAGCAGCAGCCCTAGGCAAATCCAAAGAAGCAAGATACTTGTGGAAAATTTGGAGAAACCTTGGGACGTAACTGGGGGATGATAAGAGAAGCTGCTTGGATGGAAGCCAGGGGCTCAGAGCCCACAGAGCAACAGAGGAGGGTCAGAGATAACAAGAGCTCTTGAACTTGACTATGCAGGCAAGAAAAAGATACCAGCAAATGTTAGACAGGACCAAGTCACATGATGAGAGTCATGTTGTAGAAAATATTACAGTGGAGCAGTGTGGGAGACTATTTGGAAGGTCCAGGAATGGAGGCAGATACTATCACTGGGACAGGGCAAGAATGGGGCAAGCTGAGTGGCAGTGACAGCAGGGGAGCAGGAAAGGATGGACTAGAACAGGAACATGCAGTGCAGTGGCCAAGAGGGAATTTTTTCTCCCACATCCCAGGTGTGAATCTTAGTTCTGCCATTTGCTTTTTGGATAAAGTTGGGCAAAATTGAAGGATATGAAAAATGACAACTCCCGAGAAGAAAGAAGGACAGTGTGACCCAGGAGGAGGGATGGGGAAGAAAGCAAACATTCATCCATTCCTAGTGAAGATGGATACTGAAGGGAGGAGACCAAGCCTGAGCGCTGGGCTCTGGACGTTCACCCTTTTTCCCAGTGAAGATGAGTCCTGGAGGGAGAAAGCAAACAGTGAGCTCCAGGTGACAGTGGGTCCCAGAGGAGGAAGACAAACAGTGAGCTCCAGGGGGCTCTGGATTTTCATCCCTTCCCAGTAACAATGAGTTTGGGACTTTTACAACTTTTTTCCTAACTGCCCAAACTGACACAGTCTCCTTCAGTCTCCAGTGATTAATTCACCCTCACTATAATCTATAAAACAGTCCCCTTCTGTAACCGGCGGCTGTTTTCTACCCCAAGAATGCACCCCTCCAATGTCTGACTGACTCCACAGCTTAACAAACAGCATCATTCAATCCACTGAAGTCTGCTCCCATCCCAGTTATTTGTGCTTACAAAAAGTATTTACCATTTTTTGCCCCAGTTTTTTCTTCTATAAAATGAGAAAATTACCAGATTTATCTCATTGAGTTGTGGTGCAGATTAAATGAGCTAATATGTGTCATATGCTTCAAAATTATCTCACATATTATATCTTTTTTAAAAAATATTTTTTAGTTGTAGATAGTCTTTTATTTAATTTATTTATTTTTATGTGGTGCTGAGGATTAAACCCAGTGCTTCACATGTGCTAGGCAAGTGCTCTACCACTGAGCTACAACCCCAGGCCCACATATTATAACTTTAATAAACATCATTGTTATTATTCTTCATTCACAGACACACACACACACACAACACACACACACTATCAGCAGACCTTTGTAAAGAGATTTGGTGAAATAAGGAAAGAGAAAAAATTCCAGTGCAATTCTACTTTTAACCTAGGCACTGGTTCTACCTGTTCTATTTTTTTTCCTGGCTAACGTCATTCAGTCTCTTGTTTGACATGACTTCCTGGAGGAAGTCCCCCTGATCACTCAATTCCAGATCAATTAGTTGTTCCATGAGCACCATGCACTACCCTATCACAGTGCTGACCTCATGACCATATAATGGTTCTTTCCCTGTCCCCCTGTGGACTTCAAGCTCCATGAGGACAGGACCAATTCATGGCACTCATCACTGAATTCCCAATGCCCAACTTGTTACTGGCACTTAATATATTTATGCTGGATGCATGAGTAAGTGAATAATTTAATCAATTAATTCAGATGAAGCAGAGAAAATGGTGAGATCAGATTTGAGCAATCCATATGGAGGTATTTGCAGAATATTCAACTGAGTTTACATCATAGGTGATTGGAAACAGGTTTATGGAGCTCAAGGGAATATGTTTGGACTGAAGAATGAGCATCTTTAGACTCCGTAAGGCAACAGATCAATGAGAAGACCTAGAAATAAATGAAAATCCTAGAAGAGAGTGAGTGAGTGAGGGATAGCAGGTTGGTCTGATGCCTTTGCCTTCTAAGCTGTAGCCCCCACCATTTAACAAAACCAAGAGCAAATTTTTGATGAATTATGGGGGTTTTCAGAAATTCTTTTTGGAACACTCAAAAAACACCACATGAGCAGCCATTTACTCTAATGTCTCAGTCAGTTTGGGATGCTGTAACAAAGCACCACAGATGGGGTGGCTTCTAAACAATAGAAATTTATTTCTCATAGTTCTAGAGGTCAGAAGTCTAAGATCATGGTGTCAGCATGATCAAGCTCTGGCAAGGTCCATTTTAGGTTGCAGACTGCAATCTTCTCATTGTATACATAGCAAAAAGGAGGGTTAGAGATTCCTCCAGTCCCTTTTAGGAGGGCACTAATCCAATTCATGAGGGCTCCACCCTCAGGACCTCATTACCTTCCAAAGCCCCTCCTCCTAATACCAGTACATGGAAGGTTATTATTTCAACAACACACATTCATATTATATTGAATCCATGTCAAAATGGAGAAGCACAAACATTCAGTTCATTTTACCACCTACAGTCTATCTCTAATAGCTAATACTGATTGAGTGCTTACTATGTACCAGGTTCTATTCCAAATGCTTTACAAGCATTGTTTTATTTAATCCTCACAACACTACTGTGAGGCAGGCTTCTCATCATCCCCATTTCACAGACAAGGAAACCGAGGCCCTGAGATGCAGTCCATTGTGACTTCCTCTCAGACTATAATGGTTGCTCTCTAGAACATTAGAAAATAAACTTAGTTAGCTGCTAAAACCAATTGGTCAGAGGAAGGGACAACTCATCCAAGTTGTCAAGTTCCACATGGTTTGTCTATGAGATCTGAGGTTTTTACCCATTAGGAGCACTGCCCCATTCCCCCCAACCTTAATAAAAATGCCTCTTTTTGGCTGTTGGCTGGCAGTACTTCCCTGGCACCTATTCCTGGCAGCTGATTGAAGACATTAAATCAGCCCACAGGAATAAGTCAAACTCTATTAGTCACTGTAAAAATGCTTAAGTCTATTTATTTATTATGAGTTATTCATAAACATCAAGACTAGACTCTATAATTCAATACCACCTGCAATGATTCCTGAAAGTGGTAATATTTTACTACTATGCTCTGATTAATTGACCTGTTCAAACAGAGCTCCAAATCAAGCATAACTTCCCTGTGACAGAAGTGTATTCATCTTCATCTCAAAGCCAGTCTTCTTGCGTCATCGGGGAAGAACAAAACAGCTCATCAAAGGGAATCAATTAGAATTGTCTGAAGTAATATGGACATTCCACTCAAGAAATACTGATAAGCTCCAAATAGTTCCTTTTTTAAAAAAATGAATTAGTACATACTTTATGATTTTAGTCATATATGCTCAAAAACACTAAATGTAATCAAGGTGTCGGAAGTTAGAACAACAGTTTTCCTTGGTGACAGAGTCTGGGAGACCCAATACCTAGGAAAGGGTGGGGACACTGAAGTACTGGACATAGGAGTCTGGGTGCTGGTGTCGTGGTGGGTTCACTTTGTGAAAATCCATGATATGCACACTTTTCTTTACATATGCTACATTTCAAAAAACACCAAAATTTAGAAGGAAAAAAGGAATAATTCATACTTGGAATTTTAATTGAAGATGATACTACCCTAACCCTTGCCTCCTAGGTTCATTTGGATGGGCAAGTCATGTTACATGAGCCTCAGCTTGGTCACTTATAAAATAAGTACCATCTCTTAACAGAGATGTATCTAAGAAATGGATTGTTAGGAAATTTCATCATTGTGCAAATTCCACAGAGTATGTACACAAACTAAAACAGTTATGACATCACTAGTCAATATAATCTTATGGGACCACTATCTTAAATGTGGTTCACATTGATCAAAATATCATTATATAGTACATGATTGTCTATATAAGATGTATATAAGAACCTGAGTAAAGAAGTTAAAATGCTGATTTTTAAGAAAAGAAGAAAAACATTCCTATCATCAGTCCTTGTAATAGTCAAAAGGTTATGCTAACTATAATGGTGCCATTCTCCCTAAGTCTTGAAATCCCATTGTTCATGGAATTCCCAGCTAAGGCCGGTCTTCTACCTGGACAAAATTAGCAGCCCCTAGGCCTTGTCCTTAAGTGTTCTCATGCAAGGTTTGGAAGATAGAATCCATTAACACCTCTTCTTTCTTTTTCTTTCCAGTGCTAGAACTGGGACCCTGGGCCTTATGCATGCCAGGCAAGCGCTCTGCCACTGAGCTACATCCCCAACCTGGTGCCTTCTTTTAAAGTACTGAATTTTCCAGCCACTCACCAAGGAAGCAGGATCCTGGGTGACAGGATGCACAAAAAGGAAGTTTCTATCTCTTGACAATAGTATGCTCCCCCCTTGTTTATTGGGGGACTGACATCTTGCCCTTTCAGTTTCTAAGTCGTTTCCACAGACAACTGCCCTCCGACTGGCCCTCTTCTGAGTGACGGTCATTACAGTCAGTTGACATTCACCAACACTCATTCCAACAAGCATCAGCACTGACGACTGAGAAAGTCCCTGCCTCGCACAGTCACTGCAAAACCGTGGTGGTCAGTGCAATAAAGGTCATCTACCAGATCCTGTGGCGACGAGTAATGGAACCCCACCCTCTTCCCTCTCATGTCTCAATCTCATCAGACACACGTTAACTCTGGAACCCTGGGAAACAGATGGGGATTAATGAGGCTCAGTCCTCCTGGGCATCCAGGTTTTGCGCATTTGAACGCGGAGGCCAGATGTCCTCTGGAGCCCACAAGCCGCAAGGACCCCACAATCACCCCCGCTGCCCCACGTTCTGGAGCCAATAATAAGTAGCTCCAAGAACTCAGGGAATAAAGACAGCGATGAGGGCTGGAGAGTAGCCAGAAAGGCTGACTTAAAGGAAAAGAGGCTCTGGCTGGATAACAGGATCGTTTTCTGACAGTTCACCCTCAGGCATCAAGGATGAGGCTTGGCTTTTGTTCCATTAAAACCTTCAGTGTAAACAAGCCAGGGACTGGCAGGCTCCCCAGGGACATGCTTGACCCAAGCCTACCTATATTGTAGGGAGGCCCTGTCTGTCTTGGACCTTTCTAGAATATAGCAGGAAACTGGGGGTAGAGGGGCTTGCAAAGGAAGAGGGGGGTGTGCAAACAAATGTCCTCTATTTCATGACTTTACCTAAAGCCGACCTGTGGCTAACAGAGCAACCACTAGGACATTGGATTCCAGGGCTGGCCCAGCTCCCATGGCCCACACCCCAACCACAGAAAATAGCCCTCCCCTCTGCAAAATCCAGTTGGTTAAGTCAAGTATCCTGGCAAAGCTCATAAAAGGAAAGAGCTCATTCTTCCCTGGAAAGTGCTGTTTTCTTACCTAATAGCAATTCCAAGATCTTCCAAGATCTCTCCTTAATCGACTTGAGGGTTTTCCTACCTAACAGAGACCTTAAAAACTGTATAACCCAGGGTTTAAGTAACTGTAGACTGCAACCTGAGGGAATTCAGTGGTCTCCATTTCCTCTACGTGAGTCAGAATAGAATGGAATGGATTGGCAAATATCACAACATCAGACAAAAAGAAATGCTTTTTATGAAACTTTTATTTATGCTTTTTGTATCTACTCATATATACGTATACTGTGCTATAATACAAAATGTATGTTTTCCTGTGAGTTGTAGTCATATGGTTAAAAGGTAGTGTTGCAACCTAATATCTTCATTTTATAAATGGATAAATGAAACTCAGAAAAGTAAAGCAACTTTCCCAAAGATGCATAGTGAGTTAGTAGCAAAACCATAATTAGAATCTAGCTCCCCTGACTTCGTAGTCAGTGATGTTGGCATTAAACCAGCTATTCAAAACCAATATTCCATCTCGCTTCTACCTTTTAAAATAGCACACTCCTGCCTCTGAGACTTGTTTAAAGAGGTCTTTTCAATAACTCTCCATCCATTGTCTTAAACGAGACTCTAAACAAAATAGTAATATCGACCTTTGCTGAGATCTGAGCCAGAAAGACACGAAGCCAGGGGCAAAACCTGAAGGAGTTCAATTTTTTTTTTGCCTTGGAAATTTACTCACTGAATATAACAGAAGGGAGCATAGCTGGAAGCACTATAAAGTCTTATTAAAGAATGTATCTCTTAAATAGGTACTGCTTACAAAATAAATGACACAGCCCCATTTTCTCCTTTATGATCTAATTTTCTTGTTGGCAGAGCTTAGATTTCTTTTTCTTAAAAAGAAAAACAAATCATTTCAGCTACACCAATGACCTTACCCCCAACCAAAGAGAGCTGTTATAAATAATAACAACGTGATCCTAAAGGTTTCTAATAGCCTTTAAATTGCATAGAATTCTCTCAAAGGATTTGAATCAGAGGGAGAAAATGTAGCACTTTCAATTAGTCGGCACACTGGCAAATGTTGCCAGAGAAGAGGAGAAAAATGGATGAGTGTTTTCTTTTTGTTTCTTCTTCTTTAAGATCTTTTACAAATAATTGTGCAAGGAATGTCAAGCTACTTAAATTGAACTCTGAGCCTGCAAAAAGTTATGCTCATGTTTCTGAAGATTAATTCTCTAAAACAATAACTGGCACCCAGGAAAATAAATGCTGATGGGTGTTGTAGGTGTTTCAAAGACAAGAAATTTTATTTTTGTTTTTTCACCCCAGGGCAAGTTTGTGAGTCATCACATGCCTTAAAAGATACCCCTCCCCTGAGGTGTTGCACATACACCTTTAATAATAAAATAAAACCAGGCTGGGGCTGTAGCTCAGTGGTAGAAGCACTTGCCTTGCACATGTGTGGCACTGGGTTCGATCCTCAGCACCACATAAAAATATTGTGTCCATCTACAACTAGCATGACGGATGTGATCCTGCAATATGTATAATCAGAAAAATAAGAGATCACACTCCGTTTATGTATGCTCTATCAAAATGATAAGTGCATTCTACTGTCATGTACAACTTATTAGAACAAATAAAAAATATTTTTAAAAAATTTTTTTAAAAGTAAAACAGATACAGTTCAAAATGTGTGCAAGGGAGAGTGTGGACAGAATGGACTTAAGATCCGGTGTTGCTGTCTTAAGTGACAGGACAACTTTCCACTGAAGTGCCCAGTCCACTTACGTTATGATCAGAGGAAAAAGAACTGAGCACCTTAGTGCTCACCTCTTCCTGCTGTCTGGGCCCCCGGAGCTACCAGGTTATTTAATATGTCAGAATGACTTTGTGTAAACCACTTATAAGGCCCTGACACAACTCCAATAAAAGCTCCAAAACCAACACTTGTGTTTCAAATATTTGCTTTGAATTCCGTTATTTGCTGCTAGACTTCCATTTTCCATTAAAAAACAGTGTGACATTCATCATCATCATCATCACAGTTGAATATTCATGAAGTACTTCCATGTGCCTGTTGTCGTTCTGATCGCTCTATGTTTTAACCCATTTAATTTTCACACAAGTAGATAAAACAGATGAAAGCGATTTCCAAGTGGGCGAAGATTTTTGGCTATTTTGTCCACAATTCTATTTCCACCATTTAAAAGAGCATCTGGCACATGAGAGGCTTAGAAAATATGCACTGTGGAAATCCCCAGGACACAGAGGAGAAAAGTGGGGCAGAGAAGGGGCTCCCGACCAAGGTGAAGAAGGTCGGAGAGGTTCTAAAATGGTCTACAACCCACACTTAACAGTTTGTAGTGTCACCAGAGTGACTTGCTACCACTGATTTCTACATGCAAGGCTTTTCAAAACAATCATTTTAAAACTATTCAGGCATTTCTAATTTTAAAGTTTCATCATGAAAAATTCGAAAATATGACAGAAAATAAGACATTGCCCTTCGCCCCACTATTAGAATATAAACCCAGTTATCGTTTCTTTCGTTTTTTTTTTGTGGTGATTATTTTACTGTATAGCGTATGAGTGAATACACCAGATTGCATTTTCTCAAATGGCAAATGAGCCACAGGATAACATTTCTGTTTGATTCTCCCAAGAATCTCAATATCATCTGTCATTTGGAGGATTGAGTTTCTTACAACATCGGCGGTACTGTCCATGAGGCTATCAATGATGCCTTCTAACGAATATTTTGCTAAGCTTTTCTATCATGGATCCTTGCTCAAGGTTTTCACCTTTTTATTCTAATCTGTTTTTCAACCCTTGATCATGTGCACAGGATCTGGTTGAGAGATAGGTTCTGTGTGTTCTTATGGGATGTCAATAGAAGGGCAATAGCATGTTGTCATCTTACCCTTGCATGTCAAAGCAAGCTCTACTTGGCAATTATAGTCATCTGGAAAAGAAGAATATGTATATTTATAACAAACACCAGCTAAAGCTCTGGTTTGCGACTGGAAATACATGCTTCAAGATAGTTCTCTTTGACATTACCCATATCAATACTGTGGCTGCCATGGTGTTGTAAGATGATTATCAGGTGACATGATAAAAGATGTTTTAAAAAGAACCTGCCTTTGAAATCTGCTTCCAGGCACACCAATTTTTATTCCTGCACCAGACCACCATGTTACTTCAATCAGGTCCTACAAGACACCACTCCCACCCCAGTTGACATTTTAGACTACTTCGATATCTTTGACCAATTTGTATGCATTTCATTCCTGGAGTAAAAGATGTGATCTCAAAAATCTGCATTCTGAACTTGGAATTGACATGACAGAGCATTCTGTCCACATTAAAAAGCAAGAACATCTCATTATGGTTTTGACTTGTAACTCTTTGATGGTTAATGAAGTTTGAGTATTTTTTCATAAATCTGTTGGAATGACTATTATCAAAAAGACAAAAAATAAATGCTGGTGAGGTGTGGAGAAAGAGGAACTTTTATACATTGTTGTTGGGAACATAAATTAGTACAGAAACTATGGAGAGCAGTAAGAAACTAAAAATAGATCTACCTATGATATAGCTGTTCCTCTTCTTGGTGAATGTCTTGACTTTTGAACTTATTCTTTGAAGAAGTGTCTGTTCATATCCTTTGCTCACTTTGTATTTGAATTATTTGGTTGATTTTTGTTGAGTTTTTGAGTTCCTTATATATTCTATATATTAATCCTTTGTCATGTGAATAGTTTGCAAACATCTGTCCCATTCTTTAGGTTACATCTCTACTCTGGTGATCGTTTCCTTTGCTGTGCAGAAGCATCTTAGTTAGATATAAACCCATTGGTCTACTTTTGCTTTTGTTTCCTATGCTTTGAGTTCTTTTTTTTTTTTTTCCTGGATGTACGAGTTTATCCATTCTCTTTTTTTTTTATTTTTCTTTGTTCTTTTTAGTTATACATGACATATCATACGTACATCAAGTATAACTTTCCATTTTGTGGTTGAACATGATGTGGAGTTACACTGGTATTCATATATGAACAAAGGTAAGTCATGTCCAATTCATTCTACTGTCCTTCCCATTCCCATCCCCCTCCCTTTTCCCCACTCCCCCCAACCAATTCAGTGAACCTCCACTCCCCCCACCCCATTGTGAGTCAGCATCTGCATATCTCAGAGAAGATTAGGCATTTGGTTTTTGGGGATTGGCTTATTTCACTGCTTTGAGTTCTTATCCAAAAAAATCACTGAGGGGGCTGGAGTTGTGGCTCAGTGTTAGAGCACTTGCCTGGCATGTGTGAGCCCCTGGGTTTGAGCCTTACACCACATATAAATAAAAGATCCATTGACAACTAAAAAAAAATTTTTTTTTAAGTCACTGATATACCAAGGTCTTAAGGTGTTATCCCTCTTTCCTTCTAGTATTTTCATAGTTTTAGGTCTTACATTTATGTTGTTGATTCATTTGAGTTTTTTTTTTTAAATGAAGTGAGAGACAGAAGTTTCAATTTTCTGCACATGAATATTCATTTTCTCAGCACCCTTCATTTAGGAGGGTATCCTTCTATAACATATATTTCTGTCATCTGTGTCAAGAATCCATCGACTGTAAATGCATGGGGTTATTTTTGGGTGCTCTACTCTGTTCCATTGGTCAGTATGCCTGTTCTTACGCTGATAACATGCCTTTTTTATTACTGCAGTTTTATTGTGTGTTTTGAAGTCAAATGTGATATCTCAACCCAGTTGGAGTAGCTGTAATCAAAAAGATGAGAAATGATAAATGCTGATGAGGATGTGGAAAAAAGGGAACGCTCATACTCTATTGATGAAATGTAAATTAGCACCCTTACTGTAGAGAACTGTAAGAAACTAAAAACAGATCTACCATATGGTCCACCTATCCTACTTCTGAGAACATATCCAAAGGACATATCAGCATTTCAAAGATACTCCTGTATGCCCATGTTTGTTGCTCCCCTAGGCACAATAACTGAGATGTGGAATCAACCTAAATGCCTATGGGCAGATGAATGGATAAAGAAAAATGTGTCATATTTACACAGTGGAATATTATTTGGCCACAAAAAGTATATGTCCTATCATTTACAGAAAAATGTATGAAACTGAAGGAAACTACATTAAATGAAATAAGTCAAACTCAGAAAAACAAATAGCACACTTTTCTTTCATATGTTCTCATTAAAATTAAATCAGAATGATAATTTTAAAATTTTTTAAGGTTTATTAGAATAGATGATTGTGATTATTGAGGCTGGGAAGGGTTGGGAAAAGGGGAGGTTGTTGACTACCCTGATTTAATCATTAAACCTGGTATGCATGTATCAAATTATCATAGCATACCACATAAATTAATTAATTTTAAAAGACAGTCAATACCTTGACCAGTGATGTTGAAAAGATACATAGTTGTCAATGGTTTGCTGAATGCTCATTTGTAAAAGCAAAGTTTCTTTTCTCCTACTGTTGACTCAGTCTTTGAACAACCATTCCTGTGTAGGAGCTGTTTTATAAGATTATTTTTATGTGGGAAACTATTTTTTTTAGCAAATGCAAGTGATATGGAAATGTTTTAAAGCCTAGAAGGAGGACCGGGAAGACCAGATATAATAATGAGATGCATTACAGTGAGATAATACTGAACACACATTTGACTGCAGATACAATATTCCTTCCCTTCTGTGTTGCCTCATGTCAGTACAGGATCATAAGTGCACTAAGGGAATGGGGCATAGGCACATTTTGATGGGTATCAAAGAAGTCAAAAGTTCTAGAGCTTTGAGAAGGTTAATGAGTGGCCAAAAACACGAGCAGAGGCCTAGGAAAGGTTAAGGTAAAGAGGAGAACAGGAGAGAGTAGGGGAAATATATTGCTTTGTTTCTAAGTACTGATAGTGCTAAGTAGGCACCTGAGGGTACCTAGCAAATGAGAAAGATACCAAGGTAACTTCCCAAGGCAGAGACAGCACCTTGCCACACAGTTCAACTGACATGGGCCCATCTAACCAAGAAGAACTGAAATCAGTTGATCATGTAACAGGATTCAGATTACCTGGACATGAAGTCAGTATCAAGATGGGCACAAAAATGAAAGAAATACCTGAAGATGCACAAGATCAGATGGTCTGAGACAAAATGAGACCCATGGTCTCCAGAGTTCTTTTATTATTTGCCACTTTCAAGAAAATGTTTTTTCAGCGTACCCTTCTAAATATAAGTATTTTTATTTTAACGTATATGTATGTATCACTGTATAATATAAACATCATAATCCATATGTCCAAAACAGATGCTGTTAATGAAATCAGTTTAAAAATGAGTGTTTGCCTTTAAAAGATCATGTTTCCCTAGAAGTAGATTTTAATATGAAAGGAAAATGAGGGATGAGCCCCTGATAATACAAAGAGAGGCTGCTATAAATCTCCTCTAAATACCCCTCAAAAGGGGACAAAAATAAATAGAATGATGTCCTGTTGGTCAAGATAACATATCTCAAGAGGTGGAAGTTTCAAGATTATCAAATGCCCCAAAATGATCTTGGAACTTAGCACTACCTTATTCAGGCCACTTCAAAGAGCTATGCTTGCCCTGAAAGCATCACCTTGATTTTGCTCTTGATAATTTTCAAATTGCTTTTTCATATATGTTTCCTATACATTACTTTAGAATACTGTAATCAGAATCATTTTACAGAATAAGAAACTTGACAGTGTTGCATTATGCATTATGACTTTAAGATTCATATGCTGACCTACTCATTCAGAATTCATTACTTTTCCTACCACAATCAGTTGTATTTTACTTATAATGTTTAATAAATTTGCCTTTAGTTAAAGTAAGTGATAATATTCTGTCCCAGCTACCAATGGATCATTGCACACCCGGGATTATATTCCCCCTTGTATTGACTGATACCATGTGGGTGTGTGTTATTTTGTTTTGTTTGTTGGGGGTCAGTGCTGAGATTAAGCCCAGAACCTCACATGTACTAGACAAGAGTTCCACTCCTGAGCTGTACTTCCAGTCTTCGCCTGTGTTTACTTATTGTGCTGCTTCTTTCTAACTCATGCCTTCTGTCTTAAGTGTCCTTACTCATGGTAGTAAGTGAAGCTGTTTTTTTTTTCTGTTCACAACCTTGCATGCTCTAGAATTTTTCTCACACAGAAGTAACTAAAAGGGCTGGAGACATAGTTCAGTTGGTAGAGTGCTTGCCTAGTATATATAAGTCCCTGGGTTCAATCCCCAGCACCACCCAAAAACAAAAAGTAAATAAAAGACAAATTATGTCCAAAGAACTGTACTGGATCACAAGACCATTTCATATCACTCCCCCTTCCCCTGAGTCAGGAGAAATTAAGAAATCTTTCTTCTTTCACAAAGGAAAGAAATAATTAGCTGCTGGCATAAACAGGCAATTCAAAAGAAAACTAGAAATAGTCAATCAAATCATGAAAAGAATAGCCGAAGTAATATTGAAAAAGAACAAAGTTGGGTGACACATATGTCCCAATTTCAGAACTTAATTTGATGCTGCAGTCATCAAGAACTGTGGTGTTGGCCTAAAATAGAGGTTCTAAGTATCTAACCAGTGGAGTAGGACTAAGTGTCCCGAAGCAAACCCATATGTTTATGGTCAATTGATTTTCAACAAGGGTGCTAAGACAATTCAATAGAACAAACTTTTCAACAAAGAGTGTTGAGATTAGATGTTCACATCCCAAAGAGCAAATTTGGCCCCTTCATACAAGATATGAAAATTAACTCAAAATCATCAAAGACTTAAATGTAAGAGCTAAAATTACAAAACCCTTTAAAATCAAGGAAAGGTATTTAAAATTACTAATAATCAAAAAATAAAAGTCCAAATGAAGATAAAGCATTTTTCATACCTCCAGTTGATATAAGAAATATATTTTCTAAAAACTGATTTTAGTCAGAAAATATAGGCAGAGCACAAGGACATTGTATACCTAACACAAGAACAAAGAGAGATGTGGGCTGGGGTTGCAGCTCAGTGACAGAGCACTTGCCTAGCACAAGTGAGGCATTGGGTTCGATCCTCAGCACCACATAAAAATAAACAAATAAAATAAAGTGTGTGTCCATCTACAACTAAAAATAATTTTAAAAAAATAAGAGAGACAATAGAATATTAAGCATTAAAATAATTAATAAATATATATTTTATTAAATGAAATGTCTATAACTTATTATTAAAGTTTAAAAAAAAACCCTAGAAATTCCCACACAAGAAAGGGATATTAGAATCCAGTGGAAATATTGAAGGTACTAAAGTTGTCCCTCTTTGCTTTTTCATTTATCGAACCTGTCTGTATACTTTCTCCAATATGCTACAGTTTGATTTTTCTCTTACAGATATTTCAAGAAGTGCATCATGGATTCCAATCAGTTCCTTGGATGGAAACAATCTGAAGATTAAGACCAACAATTAAAGGCTAATGCAATAGATCGGCGGGTAGATGTGGAGGAGCCGCAATGCATCATTGCACAGTTTCTTCCTGCTACTCTAGCCTGTAGCAAGAGGTTCTAATCTTTGGATAATTGGAATTGATGACCCTGAGTTATTGGAAAATCCCAATGACTCTGAATCCAATGCAAAAGAAATAATAGCCAACATTCTCAACTAGCTGGTGGTAATCTTTTGTAGTATAAAACATGAACCAAAGAAATCCTTCCATGTCCACTCTTAGTTAGAACCCTCTGGAGATAGGGCCTGTCTGACCCAGAGAAGAGATGTATTTATTCCTCCAAACAAGTTCCCTGGGGACAAGCATCTGTCAATGCAACTAAAGCCTAACTTACCCCAAATGCAGCAAAAATCAATAACTCTTCTTCCTCTCTCCTTCAAGAGAGTGCTTACAGCATTGAAACAGCCTATAAAAGATTAGAGATCAGCTATTTTATTACGTGTCAGCTGCTTGAGCTACATTTCATAATTATTTTGGTCACATTTCCAACAGCCACATAAAAAGGTTCCTAGATGTACCACATTATACAGGTGTCCAAAGGATCAGGGAGTTTGCACAGCCTCAGAGTGGGAAAAAAAAAAAAAAAAGTCAAGGACCAGTCACCTGTCTCAAAGCTCCCCTTTCTTTCCCCTCCCCGCTTAGGCTAAAGCAGGCTCTCTCACCAACTCTTCGTGCACCATTCAGCCAAGCACAAAGGAGCTCACGTTCCAGGGACTCAGTCAAGTTCACTTCCAAAATGCTCAATTAGATGTTAGCTGTAAATTCTTAAAATTCAAATTTTTTTTTTTTTTTTTTGAACTGGGGATTGAACTCAGGGACACTCGGCCACTGAGCCACATCCCCAGCCCTATTTTGTATTTTATTTAGAGACAGGGTCTCACTGAGTTGCTTAGGGCCTCGCTAAGTTGCTGAGGCTGGCTTTGAACTCACCATCCTCCTGACTCAGCCTCCCAAGTCTCTTGGATTACAGGCGTGCGCCACCACGCCCGGCCTCAAAATATTTTTAAAGCTTGAGTATAGTGAATATTCCCATTGTTTCAGTTGGCTTTTTCACTACTGTGAACAAAAGACCTGATGATAACCATTAGAGGAGGAAAAGTTGATTTTGGCTCACGGTTTCAGAGGTCTCAGTGCACAGACAGCAGACTCCATAGTTCTGCGACCCAGAGGAAGCAGAACACCTTGGCAGAAGGGAGGGTGGAGAAAGCAGCTCAGGACATGGAAATCCGGAAGCAGAGACAGCTCCACTCACCACGGACATAATACAAAGGCACGCCCCCAGTGACCCACCTCCTCCATTCACACCCTACCTTCCTGTAGTTACACCCAGTTAATTAATTTCAGCAGATTCATCCACTGATTAAAGCTCTCCTAGCCTAATCATTTCGCCTCCATATATCCAGAGTGCAACACACCTGGCAAGTTTCATATAGCTAAGCATCAGGTATTTCCCATGGTGGAAGAGGACAACTGCTTGCCATGTAATTCCAAAAATCACTAATGAGAAGCCTCAACGTTCCATTCTGTCCCATGCATGAGAAATCTGGGGCTCCTAAGCCATTGCTTACACCAATTTGATTATCTTCAAAGATTTACTGCATATTTTATCTTCTTCCGTATTCTGCCCTTTAAAATTCCTTTTGTGCCACCAACTCTATTTTTGAAACCCAAAGGGATATAAGGTATGGATTTTTTTAAAAGAGAAGCACTACTTACTGACTGCAAGAGGGAGAGGGACGTATTTAATAATGTTGCAATGGAAGCACCTGGGTGCGCTGTTCTCTCCAACAGGGAATCCTTTTTTAGCCCTAACTCTAATCATAAAGTTACTTCTTCCGTCAACACTGATGGATGTGAGGAGTATTTCATGGTGGAGAGGGAGGCAAATGGCCAAAGCCTTCAGAACGCTGGAATAGAGGAAAGAAGAGCTCTGGGAACGAATAGCCAATTATCTGTTCATGGGACAATGAAAATAAACAGCAGTCTTCAGAGTCTGCTGGAGGTCATAGGCTTCCTTAAGAACATGGTGGGCACCAGGTGAAGAAGCAAGAAAGCACCGCCTATGAACTAGACAGCAGACCCTCACCAGATACTCAATCTGCTGGCACCTTTGTCTTGAACTGCCAGACTCCAGAACAGTGAGAAACACATGTCTGTAAGTCAGGCAGTCCATGGTATTTTTTGTTAGAGAAGCCCAAACAGACTAAGATTCTATGTACATTGGTAGGTAGGAAACCAACCTTGGCTGCTGAGGAAGGAAGAAGAGGGGAATTGCAGATGACTCCCAGCTGACGGTGGAGAGGCAGAGTAATGGTGATGTTTTCTGGGATGGGACAGACTGGGGGACTGGCAGGGTCATCACCACAGAAGACGTCAAAGCAAGAACTCTGCCTCCAGAGTTCTGAGGCCCAATCCAACAACAACTGCTGACCTGTTCTGCAGGCTGAAGGTTCCAATCCTCAAAGGACATCACCCGACCTCTGCCCTCAAAACCAAAATCCCCAGGATGCTTAGAGGAAGAAAGGCTTTGGGTTGAAGCAGTGTTAGGAAGCAGCACATCATTAACCCAAATATCAATTTCCCCCTTCTATCTTTGTATATTGTCCAGACAATATTGCTCAAAGTACCTTATCTCCCCCATACTCTAGAGTAACAGGGAGAAAGAGATATAGTTGCCTCTCTGTACCTGCAGGTTCTACCTGCATGGATTCAACCAAACACCAAATAAAAATATTGGGGGGGGGCGGTGTCGTGGCTCATTGGTAGAATGTTCACCTAGCAAGTGTGAAGCCCTGGATTCGAGCCTCAGCACCACATAAAAATGAAATAGAGGTATTGTGTCCACGTTCAACTAAAATATGTATCTATTAAAAATATAAATATATATTTGGGGGAAAAATTACACTAGATTTGAACATGCACAGACTTTTCTCTCCTTGTCCCTATTCCCTAAACAATGCGGCATAACTATTTGTATAGCATTTACATTGTATTAGGCAGCATAAGTAACCTAGGGACTGTTTAAACCACCTGAGAGAATGTGCATAGGTTATTTGCAAATTCTGCCTCCCTTTGTAAAAGGGAATCGAGCGTCTGTAGTTTTTGGCATTTGCAGCGTTCCTGGAACCAACCCCACAGATACTGATGGAAGACTGCACTTCTTCACAGTTTTCAATTGAAGATGGAAGCCAAGCTACCTATGTGAAACACTTTTCAGAATGCGTCCAGTATCTTAGGTGTTAAGCATACATTGGATGTCATTATTCTTAGCATTTCTTTCTTTTTCCTTTTTTTGAGAACATTTATTACCAGGAACCAATTTGCTGCTTATCCAGAGAATCTACAAATAAGTTTTGCTTGTCTTTAGCTGTACAGACTAGGAATGTTTTCTAGAACAGTAATTACTCAGATGAAGAATAATTGTCCACCAGGAAAATAGATATTCAGCTGCATTTTCTCAAAGTAAAAATGAAAATGAATGAAAATTGAACAAACAAACAAAGATTATGGTGGAGATAGGCTGTAGGTAAAAGGATATGTTGCTTCTTCCTAAACACAAAAACTTGGCATTTTTTACCAACTGGGGCCATGATAAAAGCAAATTAAATCTCCAGGTACCACAGTAGGTGGAGATTAAACAGGATAATAAGTTCTTTAGGATAACTATGCTTTTTGTAGTGGAAAGAGAATGGCCAGGCTCGCCCAGGGCAGGCCCTGCTCTTCACCTGCACATATCACTTCCTTAGGAAGAAGGAGAAATTCCTACCAGCACGCTACCATACCACCTTAGATTTGTTGTATGTAGAAAACATGTGTGGCTTTCATTCCAAAATAGGAGTTCCATCATGCCAACTAATAGGTCCTCATGGATTTCTGAATTAAAGGCTATCTCCAAACAGCAAGGAAGGGAGACATAAGAATGGGGTGGACCCAAACATCAAGATTGCAGTGCCTAGAGGGGAAGGCCCTGCTACAGGTAGAGCATCACATCACTCTAGCATGTCACCCACCTCCTATTATGCTACCTGGGCAGGTTTTTTCATCCCCTAGGTTGCTGAGGCTGGCCTCAAATTTGCAATCCTCCTGCCTCAGCCTCCCAAGCCACTGGAGTTACACTTGTGTGCCAGTGCACCCAGCAGTAGGGTCTATTTTAAAATTTTTAATCTGTGTGAACACGCAGTGTTTCCAGCAGAGCTGAGTTCTTTGTGCTGACCTAAGAAGCAACTCAATTCACAGAGTCAGCCTTGGAGATAAATAAGACTGACGTAATGAGACAGTCAAAGCATTGCAATAGAGCAGTCTTAGTTCTCTTTGTCCTACTTCCTTTCCTCCTACTTCTCTCTTTCCTTTATCTGAAATATTCCTTTAGTCAATGATGGACCTTAATTTTATTTATTTATTTATATGTGGTGCTGAGAACTGAACCCAGTGCCTCACACATGCCCAGCAAGTGCTCTACCACTGAGCCACAACCTCAGCCCTCTCTTTCCTTTTGTTCTCCTCCTCCTCTCCTCCTCTTCCTTCTTGAGTGCTTCCAATGCTTCATGGTTATTAATATTCAAATATAGCCACATTCCTCAGCCAAATACTAATTTTTCTATCTGATATTTTGGATGAACCATGTTACCACTGCATCTGTCAACAGAGATAATGGATCGGTGTTTCACCAGCTTTTTGCTCGGATGTCAGCTTCCTGCACCTTTCTAAAAGGATCAGTCATTGCGCAGCAGAGTTCTAAATTATCCAACAAGCTCATGTGAAGCGCTCAGAAGTACTCAGCACTGGGCACGTGGAAATGAGGAAAGGGATGTCCCAGCCCTCCACAAAGCCCTGCAGAGGCACCACAAGCACGGTTTGCATAAGAGAAACAGAAGTTTCATAGCAGAAATAGGAGCAAAGGCCATGGGACTGCAGAAGAGCTGGCAAGGGGAGCGGCTACCCCCAATGTAGTTCATCAGTGATAGAAATCCCTGGGCCTGAGAACTCTTTCTGTCCTGTGGCTCAGTGTTCTATGAGAACACATCCCTGTTCTCTGGCATGGTTTTCTTACCAGAGAGGATTTCACAGGCTCAAATCAAGCATAATACCACTGCTACTATTCATAAGGCTGAAGGGTCCTTTTTCTTGAATTCATCCTTAGATATCTCCTTGGTTAATTCAAACTTCGTGAAGTCTTTGGCTTCATGGCTACGTGAAGTAATAGCATTAAATAGGTTGCTAGGTGAATTAAAAGAAGTGACTTCAGATTGTAGACTTAGAAAGATGAGGATGAAATGGGAAAAAGAAATGAGGAGGGTGGTCAAGAGCTCTTTCCAAATTCTATTAATAATGTGCCCCAAACTACTATCGGTGCAATCACGTCTCAATTTATGCATTCTATGCCTCACATGCCTTGTTAAAAATTGAACTGTGAATCAACATTTGAGTCAAAATTCTATTTCAAATGTACCCCAAGGCAATTTAAAGAAATAATTTAGGAATTTTTCCTGTAAGCCAGCTCTTTCATAATGCGAATAATCACTTTCTCACTTTCTGTCTTGTAAGTTGGAGTTTTATCATGTTTGCTTAATGAAAGGCAAACTGCACCTTATATTTTATATTAAAAAAATAAGTAGTATTAAGAAAAGGCCAGGATACTGGCTTACTTTATAGGTAGTTTCATCCCTGGGTTCATGAGAGCAGTAATTCTAGTGTTTTTTTTTTAATTATTTTTTATTTTTACAGACTGCATTTTGATTCATTGTACACAAATAGGGTACATTTTTGTTTCTATGGTTGTGCATGATGTGGATTCATACCATTCATGTAATCATACATGTACATAGGGTAATGATGTCTGTCTCGTTCCACCATTTTTCATACCACCCTCCTCTCATTTCCCTGTATGTTATCTAAAGTTCCTCCATTCTTCTCTCATCCCCTACCCCCCACCCCCAACTTCCACAAGGTAGTCTAGTAATCCAGGAAACAGCCAGATTGGGATGGGATGAACTCTTCTCCCGGGTTTAAAGAAATATGTCTACCACCTAAGATAACACTTCTCAAACTTTAATGCACATGAATCACCTGGATTTTGTTAAAATACAGATTGATTCAGAGGGTCTGGGGTGAGGCCTGAAGTTCTATCTTTCTAACAAATTCTTAGGTGATGGTGCCAAAGCCACTGATCCCTGGGCCATACTTAAGCAGCCAGGGTCTAAGGTAAGGTGCTGAAATAGATGGTTAGAAGCAGGCCTTGTACTGTGTGGCTTCTCAGCAACTTGAATGTCCAAGCAAAATATCTTCGAGGCCAGCAGGCACAGTGGCACATGCCTGTAAACCCATCCAGTCAGGAAGGTGAGGCAGGAGGATCACAAGTTCAAAGTCAGCCTCAGCAGAAGCAAGGCCCTAAGCAACTCAGTGAGAACCTGTCTCTAAATAAAATACAAAATGGGACTGGAGATGTGGCGCAGTGATTGAGTACCTCTGAGTCCAATCCCTGGTACCCCCCAAAAATTGTCTTTGAGGTTCCAAATCTTATCACTGAGGGGGGAGAGATTGAAAAAAAGGGCTTCAGAGACAATACTACTTGTTCTTGGCCTGTTTTCTCCTGAACACTCCCATGCCTACCCTGACTGTGCTGGGAGGGCTGTTGGTGTGGGGAGTCAGCTCTCATACCATTTCTGGCACAATCTTCATATTTCATGGCATCAGTGAAAAAGCAGGGGTACAGGGATTGGTGAAAGGTTTTAGCTTTGATCTCATGCAGTATCATGCCACTGAGCTACCCATGCTCACAACAAAATTAATGCAACGCCTTTTACTCTGGCTCTCTTTCCCTCTTGAGATGACTCTGGAACAATAGGGAGGTGCTGGATATGTAAAGTTTTCCCATTGAACTGAGGCAAAGGGAGCATATAAGCCCCAGAATACCAATGAGCTCTAAGCACTGTGTCAACTTGAAACTAACTATGAGACTCTAGTTCTGTATTTTTAGAAAAGCACATTTACGGAAAAATTGCAGATATGACATTGCACCAAAATTTTAAATGCCAGACTGGTATTTGTGGCTCAGTGGCAAAGCACTTGCCTAGCACATGTGAGGTGCTGGGTTCAATCCTCAGCAATGCGTTAAAAAATAAAGTTATTTTAAAAATTTAAACGCCATGGTCCAAATTAAGGTACATGAAGAACTTTCCTTATCCTGAGCCTCGGGATAATTTCTATAACCTTGGTTTTCTAAATGGTCTGAATAACCCATAATATGTTGTCCCTCACATTGCCATTATAAGGCTTCCACTTCCACATGATTTGGAGAACTTCTTAAAGCCATGAATCAGCCATAACATTCACATTTAGCTTCCAATCAACAGAAATCAGTCAGCAAAAAGAATACTCAAAAATCAAAATATTTCTACTTAAAAATTGCAGATAGCTCTTCTCCAAGCAGGGGGAAAAAATCTTGAAGTGGGAAAAAACTCAGTGGATTGGAATTGTTGCTTCAAAGATAAATCAGGCAAAAGTAGCACATGAGGGCAAAATTTATTGCAGATTAATCCTACATTTATTTCTTCTCAAAAATCCCCTTTTGTACGATAAACATTTATTTTTCTTCAAAGGAAAGCCAGGATATACAAAAGAATTTCTATTGCTAAATACTCTTTCTGAATCCATAAAACCACCTTAGGGGAAAGAAAGTATAACTATTACAAGAACATATAGATATTTGCTTAGGATATTAATATTATGTATACCAATAAAATTTAGATGCTTTTATGTATTAACGCTACGCAGGGAAAAACACAGGAACATAATTTTTAGGTTACATTTTTACCAATGTGGTCCTTATGTAGAACACACCCTGGGTATATTTCAGCAGATACGACATATCTGCCCTCTGGTGGAAAGATGGGATTAGCATTTGGGGGTGGCTATTCTGGTTCCTGGAGAGAAATTTTCCTGCAAATGGAGGAACATCTCTGCCAAACTAGCAGAAGAGTATGATTCTACCTTGACTGGAGATTACATTCATGCTAGGAAGAAGACTCATCGGGGTATGTTTTTCAGGTTTATTGGGTAGACTCTGCAGAAATAAAAGATATCAGACAGATGGAAAGCATAACCCTTGGGTAAGAACTCATCCTCCAAGAAGCCATTAGGCCCATGTATTTGGTTGCATGACAGTGTCCTAGAACTCACTGGGAGGGATACTGTTGAGTACTATTAGGCACTGTCATCCGGACTTCCATAGACACACCATCTTTCCCTACTCCTCACTCCAGCAGGTGGGTGGGAGGAAGGGTCCACTGTGCCTTGCAGAGCACAGAACTACACTTCTAGATTCCAGACAGCCTTACTAGGGATTGGCCTGATACAAAAACATGACAAACAGATTGTCATCAATGATGCTCATTTCCTCTTTCAGCACATCCACTGCCTTCTTCATTATTGTTTTAGTCAGCTTTTTCACTGCTGTGACTAAATGACCCAACTAGCACAACTGTAGAGGAGGAATAGTTTAATTGAGTGCTCACAGTTTCAGAGATCCTACTCCATAGAAGGCCAGCTCCATCCCTCAGGGCTCGAGGTGAGGCTGAACTTCATGGCAGAAGAGAGTGGCAGAGGGAAGCAGCTCACATCATCAGGAAGCAAAGAGAGAGACTCCACTCTCTAGATACAAATTGTATACCCCATAGCCAAGCCCCCAATTAACCACTTCCTCCAGCCACACCCCACCTGCCTCCTGTTACCACTCAGTTAATCCCATCAGAGAATAATTCACTGATTAGGTTATGATTCTCAGAACCCAATCATTTCTCCTCTGAACCTTCTTGCATGGTCTCACACATGGGCTTTTGGTGGGCACCTCACGTCCAAACCATAACGATTATTAAAATAATTAATGAACACCTGCCATGCAGTGGACACTTGGCAATTCCATCTTTCCCTCCAGGAACTTGGAGTCCAGTGGCAAAAAAGACAACCAAGTAATCAGTGTGTACCTAACAAACACTTTTGAGAAATGTGTCATGTGCTAAGGGAACACAGAGGACAATACCTAATTTTGATCAGTCTACTTGGATGAGTTGGGGAAGGTTTCCCAGAAGTGACATTGAACTGAATGATCCAATAGAGAATTAGGAAGGAAAGGTACGCTAAATAAAATCTCAAGAAAAATACCCTGGAAAATTCAACTAATTAACTGTGTTCAGAACAGGACAGTTGTGGCAGCTGGAGGTGGGGGGAAATGGACAATAAACCTGGTTGGAAAAGTGGGAAAGGAGCCAGACAGAGTCTTGGATAACATGCTGAGAGGTTTGGACTTTACATCATAAGCATGTAGAATTACAGGCTGGAAAGGGATGCTGGAGTTGGGGCATGTGTGATTTGACTAAGAGACCTAGCAGGGATGGGGAGGGCAGGACTGAGAGAGAGAAGGAGCAAGAAGGAGGAGCTGAAATGACCTTGGGGCAGGAGCCAGACCCTCAAGAAATCCCTGGGTCTCCTCTCCCACACAGGCAATGTCACCCAGGACTCTCAACAGAATTCCCCATCCCAGCTGCCATTTTAGTGTGTCCCGTGCTTTTATCCTTCTTTCTCACACACCTTCACCCCAGGCCTCAAACTCAACTCCCCTTTGATAGCACAATGAAAGAAGTTAGGAACTTTCATATTTGAAAGACAAAGGCCGAAAGGGCCTAATGAGTAGGAAAAGAATCCATACACCCCCAAACCAGGGGCTCTAAAGGAAATGGAGAGAGGGTGCAGTTAGAAAGGTGAGATGACAGCAGGCCTTTGCCCACCCTAGGAGGACGTTCTGGAAGGACAGTGGGAGGGGGCAACCTCTTAGCTTCAAATAGAAAAGGTAAAAAGCATATTTAAAAACAGCACTACCAGTGCTAAATTTCAAATTAGAGCTGCCTTTGATTGCAAATGTTTAAACTTATATTAAAGGAAAATGGTCATCAAGGGGATTGCTTCTGAAGCCAGGCTCAGCATGAAGTAATAGGACGGTTCCCTCATTATAAAGAGATGGGGACAAAGCTGTGATTGAAACCTTAACCATCCAGCTCTGGCCCTGAGCATTTGGCCATTTTTTGCACTGCACTGACCCCTAGAGGTACTCCCTTTCATTCACAATTAGCTCTGCACTTGACCCAGGCAAAAATAAATAAATTCCGGGACAGTGTGGCTTCACTTTATTACAATCAAAAGGAATATGAAGAGGGAAACATGATCCCAAGGCCAAGTGCTATCAATTAAAACCACCTTCATAGAAGCAAACTTGGTCCTGAATTCCTCATGGCCCAAGTGCCAGCAGTAAAGCTTTTCACAGTAGGAATCGGACAGATTGGAAGCAAGTGCTTGCATTTTGAATGTGAATCTTGATTTCCTCCCCCATGCAACAGCTGAGACCCTAGGCCCGCTGCCAACACACCCAGGCCCCTTCTAATACAAGGAAGGCAGTGGGAAGTCACGGTACTGTCTGAAGCCCAGGTGGCTTGAATTGCTTTTTCACCTGTCACCTTACTTAATTTCTTGCCCAGAGGAGAAAGAGTCCCCAAAGTGCCCTGTGTCACATTAAGTTGAAAACATGCTGTGTGCAGAATCAAGCTGCATTACTGCTTGCAGGCTAGGGTGGGGTGGGCGTGATGTGTCAAGTCCAGTCCTCCCGAGAATCTAAATGGCACACTCTGACAATGAAAAGCTTGATTTTTAACTCAAAGGCCAACCATAGATCTGCCTCCATATAAACAGAGAACAGGAAATCAGACACAGGGAACAGTGGGGAAGCTGGGATTCCATCTGCAGGGGCGACGTGGGGGCAGTTTTGAGGGTGGATGTCCAAGGTTGCATAAACACTTCAACCTCTTAAGAAAAGACAGTTCAGAGCAGGAAGAGTCCAAAAATTTCTGAGACATGTGCTCTAAAATTTAAACAGTCCACATTTATGATCGGAGAGTCTGCACAGTGTCACATATAGGGATGAAGGGAAAATGTAAAGGCCTTTGAAAACAAGACCCCACCAACAATAGCTCTATCACTCTAAATATCACACATACACTATCCTTGAAACAGCCAACCTACCTAAAGAAGCCCTGCCCTTCCAGGACTACAGCTCTGGCTTTGAAGTGGCTTGCTTTGTCTGGTCCAGCATCATGGCTCCCCAAGTGGAACTGGATGAACTGGATGATGGTCATGGAAGAGACGCCAAGGGCCATGAAGAGTTCCCTGGAGTCAATGGAGAAGCCACCTGGTGTCTGGGCTCCCCGTACCCAGATCGCCTCTGTCTGAAGAGGCAGGAGCTTGCTGAGATTCCCCATGGATTTTCCTCTGGGTAGTAACAGTCTCGCCTATAAGAAAGCAACCCTAAAGCTACTTTCCTCTGTCACAGTAATCATTAACATCTCAAAGCCAGCTGGTAAGCCTGAAAAATACAATCTCAGGTAAATCTCTTTATCTCAGTGGACTCCAGAAGAAGCATTTTTAAACCTGTATATGCATGGGTGAATATTCTGCATTTTAAAAGTGAATAATGATGAGGACAAGGAGTTCAGTCTAATCTAGACATTTGATTTGACACCAAAAATAAAATCATGGAATGTAATTCAATCACTCACTCCTGTGGCTAAACCAGTTGCCTGTTTCATGAAAATTGCAGTTGTACCTTCAACACTGACCCAACAACTTTTCTGGATTTTCAGGACACCTTTACTACCAATAACCCAATTATCAATTGGGTGGTGATCTGATTTAATGGGTGAGTTAGTTGAAATAATTGGATTGACAATTTCCATAGATGAGAAGTTCACTTGTACACCATCTTTTGCCCATTAGGATGTCATGCATTACTCCAACAAACTCAAAGAGCATCATAATTATTCACAAAATATTCCAATTTCCAACTGCAGTTGTCACTCAGAAAGTATGTCAAGAAGCTAAGCAAAAGAAATTCATAAATATGTAAGCCCCTGTCAAATGATCCACCTCACCGTTGGCAACTTCACCCTGAGGAGCTCCTATTTTCATTTACTTAACGGAATTCTGATACAATTCCAAAGCATATAGAACTATTTATGCCTTAAAATAAATCTTTCCCCCCACACTGAAACACACACACTGAGTTTCAAAAAAGTATCAAGACAAATACGGGTTGCAAATTGTAAAGCTTCATGGCTACATATGTAATTTCCAAAAAACTAGGAGAATACAAATCTTTTCAAATTACAGAAATTTGCTACTTGTATTTACTTTTCTTTTCAGCTGGGTTTTGTTAGTTAAGCAATTTTTCACCCAAGAGAATAAAATATTTCTTGTTCTCCCTGGAGTTGGAAGGTAAAAGTAAGTAGAGAGAAGGGGACCCAGGGGCAGCATTAAGGCAAGCGATGACTGTCTAAGCACTGTCCCCACCCCAACCCAACACAAGGCAAGAGGAATTGCTCCTTTGATTTAATCTTTTGATCTGGAAATGACAGAATGATCTATGTAGAGAAGTCCAATGACAATACTACATCAGCCCTCGGTACCTAAGGGGAATTGGTTTCAGGACCCATGTAGATACCAAAATTCAAGTTCCTTATACAAAATGGCGTAGTATTTGCATGTAACCTATGCACACCTTCCCATATAGTAAAAATCATCTCCAGATATGAATCATACCAAATACAAGTAAATGCTATGTAAATAGTTGCTATGCTATATTGTTTAGGAATAATGACAAAAAAATGTCCATACGTGCTTAGTACAGACACAATTATCTTTCCCCAACACCTTCCATCCATTGGTATTTGAATCCACAGATGCAGAATAGCAGATGCAGAGAGCCCAGGAGGAAGCAAAAATTGTATTAAGAATTTATTTTATCCCCTTCAAGATTTCAGGTCCACAAAAAAGTGGCTATGACATTGTAGGAAGCCTGATAAAGTTTTAAAGACTGTTCTTTATATTATTAAAATGATTACTGGTTGTTATTCAGTTTAGAAGCAACTACTATTGTCTATACTTTCTAGTCAAATGTAAGGGTTTAATTTTTTAAGGTACAATGGTAGAAATACGTTTTTGACTGAATGGATGGAGACAGTAAGCATGATCTGCATACACAGCAAAGGCTTTTATTGAGCTTTCAAATTCCTTCTCAATCTAAGTTTTGAGTAAAAATGTAAGTTATGTCAATTGTGAAGATCTTTGATTCTATGGGTGTGAATAACATGACTTGGAATTTTCATGCATAAGATGAGAAAGGGGAGTCAGTGAAGGCTAGTGGTTAGTGCTCTTAAACATGATTACCTGGATATCAATTCTGGTTCTGCCATTTCCTAACACTATTTCCTAAGTTACTTAATCTTCATATGCCTCAGTTTCTTCATCTGTAAATATTGTCTCCTTCACAGTGTCCATGTGAAGATCAAATGAGTTCACATTAAAAGAGCACTTAAAACTGTGTCTAGTACACTGGAAGAACTGTACAAAGAGATAGGTGATAGACATACACACACATACACATATGTTGAATACACTGACAAACTTGAAGTATGCATTATTTATACAAAAGGCATTGTGAGATGAACAAGAAGAAAACACTTTACATCAGAACATTAGTCCATTTTCTGTTACTATAACAAAATACCTTAAATTGGGTACTTATAAAGAAAAGAGGTTTCTTTAGCTCACAGCTATGAAGGTCAGAAGTCCAAACAACATGTTGCTGGCTCTTGCAGGAGCCCCTTGGCTGCATCATTTCATGATTGGCAATATCATGGAGGAAGCACATGTGGGAAGGTGAGATGGAGTGTGCACTGTGTATGTATCCTCTGATTTCTCTCTTCTTACCAAGTCAGCCATGTTCAATAATGGGGGACTCCCCCTCGTGACTTTTTCTAATCCTAATCACATCCCAAAGGTGATTACTCTGATTAAGACCCTACCCTCTTATACTTCACAATGGGAATTAAACTCCAACTTGAGTTTCTGAGAAGACAAACCATATTCAAGCCATTACAATCAATCATTAGAGGTCAACTTTTTGTTTTTACTACAAACCTGTTTTAGTTAACTTTTCCTTGCTGTGACTAAAAGACCTGACAAGAATAATCTAAGGGAGGAAATGTTTATTTTGGTTCACAGTTTCAAAGGCTCTGTCTATGGTTGCCCAACTCCATTGCTCTGAGTGTGAAGAGAGGCAGAATTTTATGGCAGAAAGGTATGGGCTCTCAGGACATGAGGAGCAGGAACCAGAGAATGCTCTGCTCACTAGACATAAATATACGCCCCAAAGCAGCACCCCCAGTGACCTACCTCCTCCAGTCACACCCTTCCTGTCTACAGTTACCACCCTCTCATAAGGTAATCATTTCACCTTTGAACATTCTCACATTGTTTCACACATGAGATCCTGGGGGATGCCTCATATCAAGACCATGACAGACCCCAGAGGAAAAGGAGATAGCTCATTATGTAGAGAGAACACAGAATGTTTGGGAGATAACTTCGGCATGTTTACGGACTCCAAGTAACCCATGGGCTCTAGATATGAAGGCTGGCATTAAATTGAAATCTACATGCAGTGCAAATATTCTGTCACAAGGAACTTTTCTATAAATTCCAACAAATGTCCACATCAAAGATGTGGTACCAAGTATTTAGGATAAGTCAAATTTTGGTTCCCCCAAAATTCATATGTTGAAGTCCTAACCCCCAGTAAATGTGATTGTATTTGGAGATACTTCATTTCTTTTTTCAACGTGGGGATCAAACCCAGGACCTTGCACATGGTAGGCAAGTGCTCTACCACTGAGCTACCCACCCACCCCCATCAGAGAGTTGGATCTTTAAAAAGGTAATTAAGTAAAAATGAAGTCACTGGGCAGCCATAATCTAATTTTAGAAGAAGAGGTTAGGACACAGGTACTAAGAGAAGATCATGTGAAATCCCAAGAAGCAGCCAAGGAGGGAGGTCTCAGAACAAACCACCCCTGCTGACACCTTGATCCTGGGCTTGGAGCCTCCAGAACTAGAAGGAAGTACATTTCTATTGCCCAAGCCACCCTGGCATCCTTCCTCACAGCAGTCCTAGCAAACTCACTCCTAGAGTGGGAGGAAGAGCAGGAGCAACGAAGGACACTGCCAAAGGGCTGAAGGGTACCAAAGTGAGGATGGATGCTGTTCCTTCATGCTTGGAAGTGTACACTGGGAGGAAAGATTAATAAACAGTAAATTCTACTGAAATTGCTATTATGCATTTGGCTGGAACTTTGTTTTAAAACACTACATCCTTTAAAATTCCTAAAATAATGAGATAGATACCTTTGAGAATGTCTCAATAAGCCAGCAGTAAACACAAAGCTTTTCATCACTAGGTAAATTCAACCAGGTGAAAGACTTCATAGGCAAGTCCTCACAGCACGAACGATGATGTAGGTACTTAGATTGGTGGCTGCCCTTTTGTTAAAAATACTAGTCAGTTTTGACCAGAAAGCAGAAACTGACTTTCCCTGTACAATATTTTGTTTTCTGATCCCCACAGGTAGTTGAGGATAAAAGCAGGCTGCACCTTCAGGCAGACAGCACAAGAATGTCAACACCACATGTGGATTCGAAGAAATAATAACCTGATTCTGTGACCAACTCTGACTGCTGCATCTCTCAGAACAGGTTCTGAAATGAAGCCATGCTGCCATGGTGCTGATGGATGAGAGAAAACACAGGAGAGGAAAAAGGAGAGAAAGAAAGAAGAAAGGGGGGAAGAAGGGAGGGGGAGGGAAGGGAGGGGAGAGGAAGAGGGAGGGGAGGGGAGGGGAGGGGGGAGGGAGAGGAGAGCAGAGGACAGGAGAGGAGAGGAGAGGAGAGGAGAGGAGAGGAGAGGAGAGGAGAGGAGAGGAGAGGAGAGGATCCCACCACATAGGAACTGCCCTTTGATCCCACCTGGGCAATAATCACATCCCAGGTCTGAAAAAGCATCAGGACAAGATGTCTGAAAGATGGTGGTGAATTCAAATGGCTCCTCAGAAGAGTTCTGTTAGAAATTCAGCAATGACTTTTTAATGGCTGCTTCATAGAGCACATTTCATTTTTAAGTATTTCACGGACGTTGATGAATGAGCTTGCAATGCCCATCTTAAATTTTCTTGAATAAAAACAATTGAGGAACTAGCTAGCATACATTTTTTATATTATTTTTAGGAAGAATGTAGCATTCAGGGAAGATATTAAATTGATGACTTATTCTCAAGAGTAGAGAAAGTTTCCCATTTGCCTGGCCTGGGTCATTACCTCAGCTGGGCCCATCTGAACCTGAGTTTCCCAGACAGCCGGTAAAAAATGAAGGTAATGAGGCTCCCTCTCCAACCAAAGGCTAGAAGAAGTGAAGCACTGCAGACATAGAGCAGACCATCTAAGCAAAGATACAAAATGCTGAGGAAGCAATGTTTCCTAAATTGTCTAAATGTGGTTTCTTGTGCCATGGGACTACTGTCCGTATTTTCTTTCCAACATTGAACAGGCTTTTTTCTTACATTTTATCATTAAAAAGAAACATTTTTATCCCAAGTCGCATTTTCTCACCTTTCTCCTTCTTTCTCGTTCCTGGTTCCCCTCCATTTGCCATTGACTAGAGATCACATTCTTTCTCTCAATTCTGAGGTGTTTAGAAGAATATTGCCATAAAAGTTATTCTCACACTAACACAGTTCATCCCTCTGTAGGGCAACAGTGGTTCCCGCATGCAGTATTTTTCTGAATGTACTCACCTGAGCCATGCAGAGACTAGAAGGTGAAGATGGGCCCTGCATGGACACTGGTGCCATGCTGCCTGGGGTCCAGCCCTTGCTCTGATGCCCACCAGCTGAGTGGCTCTAGTGAAGGTGCACTAGGACTCGGTGTTCTCATCTGCAAAGGGGACAGAATGACCCTCCCATGTAGGGTTATGATGAGTCTAAGTTGAGATCCTCTATCTGTCTGGCATTATGTCACAAGTCAGCCTCCAAAAGCTCTCCAGCTCGGTGAGAACTGATGAGTCTTTGTCATGGAAAGAGACATGAAAGAGAGCAGGAAACAGGAAAGAGGAACGTGTACCCGATGTGTTCCATCAGTGTCACTTCCAGGTGGCAGCCCTGTCACTGCAGGAATCACTCCCCCATTCCAACATGGTGCCTTCATGTGATCACGAGGGTAGCTCTGAGCATAGGCATCTTCTCCCTTCTCATTTGTCCCATTACAAGAAGCTCTAAAAGTAGTTATGTGTTTTGAAAACCCATCACTGGGTCAAACTGAGAGCTATTTTAGATTCAATCAAATTATTTTCTTCAGGGAATAACCAAAAACTGACCTCAAAACCATCCAAGAAAACAAAGAAACTACTCTGCCGTCAAGGAAAGAAAGAAATCAAAATTGAAATACATGTCGTGAGGAAGATGGCTTATGACTTCCAAGTTCCATATTTGACTGACATGAGCAAGATCTACTTGGAAAGTCACCACTTTCCAGCTCCACAGAATTTCAGGAGCATTACACACCAAAAATGAGAAAGGCAAGACATGCTTTCCCAGTTCACTCAGAAAGTGGCCAGGTCAGCTGCATCTCCATGAATCAGCACAGAGCAGATGTTGCAGCCAGAAGGTTCTCCTATCCATGTTTGCTTAATTCTAAAATAGCCAGAGAAATTCTGATCTCAAATGATAGAGTCACTAAGACAAATAAAGAGTCATTCAAAAACACATAATAGGAAAATGTGAAAACAAATACCAGGATTAAGTTCTAGTTCCATAAGAGTATCATTAAGATTAAATTGCTGTTCTCTTTAACCCCACAAAGATGGCGATTACTAAGCAAATACCATTCCTGTATTATGTTGGATTAGGCCAGAGGGAAGAGATGATGTCTCTCTAACAACTTTTTTTTAAACTTTTTAAAAATTATGGTAAAATAAACATAATACAAAATTCATTATCTTAATCATTTTAAGTGTATACACACACACAGACACACACACACACACTTCAGTGGCACTGAGTGCATTCTCAATGTTGTGCAACTGTGTTTGTCAGCTTTCTGTTACTGTAACAGATACCAGAGATAAAAAGGTAAATCAACTTGTAAGGAAGAAAGGTTCATTTGGCTCAGGATTTCTGAGGCTTCAACCATTGGCCCTGTTGCTCTTGGCATGTAGGGTGGAAGCACATCATGGCAGGGAGAGTATGGTGTCACAAAAGGCTCACTCACTACTTGGCAGCCAGGAAACAAAAAGAGAGAGAGTCGGAGAGAGAAAGAGGCAGGGTCCCACTATCCCCTCCAAGAACACCCCCCCAATGGCCTAAGACCTCCCACCAGGCCCCACCTCTTAAAGTTCCACCACCACCCAATAGTGCCAAGCGAGACTAAGTCCAACAGGTGGGGCCTCAGGGGCCATTGCAGATCCAAACAATAGTAGCACCCATCACCACCATCCACCTCTAGAATTTTCCATTTTCCCAAACTGAAATTTGTAGTCATGAAACACTATCCCTTTTAGCCCTTTCCCTCAGCCCCTGGCAATCAGCATTCTACTTTCTGTCTATATGAAATTGACTACTCAAGATTCCCAAAAATGAAAGTATGAATCATATAGTATTTGTATTTTTGTGGCTTTCTTATTTCGTCTAACAACATTTAAACTGCCACTTAAAAAAAAATTAGAAATAAGTGCTTTTTGGTAATGTTCTAGTCAGCTTTTTCACTGCTATGACTAAAAGACATGACAAGAACAATTTTAAGGAGGAAGTGTTTATTTGGGGGCTCATGGTTTCAGAGGTCTTACTCCATAGAAGGCTGGTTCCATTCCTCAAGACCCGAGGTGAGGCAGAACGTCATGGTGGAAGAGTGTGGTAAAAGGAAGCAACTCAAACAGGAAGCAGAGAGAGAGAGACTCTACTCGCCAGATACAAAATGTATACCCCAAAGGCACACCCCCCAATAACCTACCTCTTCCACTCACACCCTACCTGCCTTCAGTTAATCCCTAACAAGCGATTAATTCACTGATTGCATCAAGGCTCTCATAACACAGTCATTTCATTTCTGAATATTCTTGCATTGTCTCACACATGAGCTTTTGGGGGACACCTAGTATCTAAACCACAACAGGTAATATTTGTTTACCATTCATTAAAAAAAAATCTAGTTTCCTCTTTGCCAAGAATTATGTAAATAAAAATATGTTGTTTGGTCACTACAATCTGGTTATGAAAATGAGTTCAAAAAGCTAGGAATTGTAATAGGAACAAGACTGCATAGAATAACACCCCCAACAGCCAGAATTGAAGCCACTAGAATTATAAATAGTAGAAATAAGAAAAGATCAGAGTGGACTGGCTAAAATGTTAGCAATTCATGGAGAAAGGGCTTTAAAGAGTTGCTTAGTTTTCCGTAGAACCAAAGTGGAGAGAATTAGGGACAAGGACTTGAGAAAACCAATGCAGATATGAAGGCAAGAGGGACAAAAGAGGAGCCTAACAGGGGTGGAGGGGTGCAGATTACTCAGTACACCCTATGCTCCCACCCTCCATCTCTACCCTGCCCTGTGCCCCAGGACACTGCCTCTACAGACTGTATCACCCCTCCCCTCCAGTTTCCTGGTGGGGCCGGCCTCAGTGTCCAGCCAGTATTTGGTTTTAACACTTGTTGACATCCCTGCAAACAATCCCTTCACTGAGTAACTTTTACTTAAACCCATTGAGGGTGACATTGAGTTCCTGCCCGGCCATCAGTGGTGTGCTGGGATGTGTGTATTACAATTACAGAGTATTTTATATTTTCATGATTATATCTCACTTAATCATGTGCATCTAGGAAGGTGAATGCATGTAACTATCTAAAGCAAAATATAAAATGGTTAAATTGCTTTGCATGTGTATTTGACTTACCCTGAACTTGGGGCTTCACAGTATAGAGAATAGGTGACTACTCTTTCGTTTGGTCTTGTTAACAATAAACAAATCTTTTAAGATGTGTTATGGTTATTGAGCTTCAATACTAAAACAAAACACACTAATGTCCTTTAACAGATGAATGGATAACAATGAATAAACAAACATTCATAGCAGTGAAAGAATGAACTTATTCTCAAACACATTATGCTAAGTGCAAGAAGTGAAATACATGACTATAAACTGCATGGTTCCATTCACACAATATGATAGAAAAGGTACAATTATAGGGACAGAGAACATATCAGTGATTGGCAATAAGGAAGGGGTTGCTCACAAAGGAGTAGCACAAGGAAATTTGGAGGGTGGGCTAACTTCTGTAAATTTATGACGGTAGGTACATGACTCTACTCATTTTCCAACACTCAGAACAACACATCAAAACACTGGATTTTGGTGCATATAATTTTTAAAATAAGCAAAATTTTAAAAAAAGCAGAATGGCATGTTGGCCTTTGGCATACAAGAGCACTTTAGAACTTTGTACCCCTCGTCCCCCATTCACCTCTAGTGACTGACATTTACAAAGAAAATAAAATCCCCAGAAATCTCCATATGGCCTTGAAACAACTACAACAACAACAAAAACACCTCTTTCTTTAGAACAGGGTTTGGAAAATACTGACATTTATGAGGGTATCCCAAGCAGGGTAGGATTTTAGCAGCGTCTCTGGCCTCCACCCACTCGATGTCAGTAGCAACTCCACTCCTCTCCCCAATGGTGACGAACAGAACTAATTCAATATTGCCATATTTCCCCCAGAGGGGAGGGAATATTGCCCCAGATAGAGAGTCACTACTTTAGACTAATTTGAGAATTACTTTGTAGAGTTATATATGCCGAACTATTTATGGTGTACTTTATAGGAGGTTGAAAGAGTTCTCTAGGATAATGTTGAACAGAGAGAAAGGGAAAGGGATTTTTTCACTTCTATGCTGACTTTGAAACCTCAGGACTCCCAAGAGATGATGACTCCCTAAGCGTGAAGACTCATTCCCCTGTCCCACGGCCCCATTAAGTTGGTTTATCCCTTTTAAGAGTCAAAAGATCAGAACCAAGAAAGTTTTAATGCAATATAAGAAATGGATGGATTTAAAATGCCTGAAAAGTACTAAAGATAGGGAAGAACTATAGCTTTGAAATTGTTACGATAATTAAGTATTATTGCTAAGGTTTAATAGGGATCATTGCTTTTTCTTACCAGGAGGTAAAGTGTTTGCAAAATTACTCCGTCTATGTCTTTGTTGTTTATTCTTAAACCATTTATCTGCTCCGGATTAAGAAAAAAGAAAGCAATTACGTCTTAATTATCTTATATAATTTGTGGTAAAAGAGCAAGAGAGAGATTCTCTTGCTTATTTTATGTGATGACTGCAAGAAAGTATTCCTGCATAGTAAGAGGAGAGTTGAAGAAAGCTTCAGTGGGATGATATTAAATGCTAAGTGCTCTTTAAGTTTCATTATTCTAGAATATTTAAATATTGATTTGATTATCAACAGAATTTTGCTGAAAGCCCTAGTAACAGCCAAGTTTCTACCAGCTACCAGGACTTATCATGACACGCATATTAGAGAATATAGCCCAAGGAGAGGACTGGCCTTTGCCCTTGGCCTCTGGCCAGGTATTCTAGGTCATATCTCATAACACAGTTCTTTTTTAGGGTGAGGTCTGGTCACAATGAATTTTATTTATTTTTTTTTATTTTATTTTTTTTAAAAAGACACATTTATTCAGCGTCATGATCAGACTATTACATTTAGCAATCAACAGCATGGGTGCAAAAAAAAAAAAAAAAAGTCTACATTAAAACCCTTTGTTGGAATGCTTTACACTTTCCACAGAACAGAAACTAAAATAACCTGTTATACAATTAGTCACAAATACAGTCCTCAAGTTTTTTTGCCCATACACATGAGTATTGTCTAAACCATGTCCTCTTTGTAGCAGCTAGGCCCTGCCACCACTGTGCTTGGTTGAGTTCACAAATCTGTTGTAACCTGTAGCTTCCCTGTCACTTCTCTGGCTCTCCTCTCCTGCTAAGCTTTGTTTCCTGGCAGTATTAAAGCCTTCTGCCACTGCTATAACTTCTGCTGCTGCTGGAACCGCCATAGCCACCTTGGTTTCGTGGTTTGGCAAAATATTGGCCTCCACCACCATAAGGTTCAGAGCTTCTGCCTCCAAAGTTTCCACCCTTCATGGGTCCAAAATTTGATGACTGATTTTTGTAATTTGCCAAAATCATTGTAGCTCCCACCACCTCCAAAATTGCTTCCATCATTACCAAATCCATTGTAGCCATTCCCACTGCCACCATATCCACCACCACCATGGCTGCCACCAAAGCCACCACGACCACTGAAGTTTCCTCCCCGACCAAAATTGTCATTTCCACTAAAACCACCTCCATGACCACCACCAAAGTTTCCAGAACCACTTCGACCTCTTTGACTAGATGAAGCACTAGCCATCTCTTGCTTTGACAGGGCTTTCCTCACTTCACAGTTGTGGCCATTCACAGTATGGTATTTCTGAATGACAATCTTATCCACAGAGTCATGGTCATCAAAAGTTACGAAAGCAAAGCCCCTCTTCTTTCCACTGCCTCTGTCAGTCATGATTTCAATAACTTCAATTTTCCCATACTGTTCAAAATAATCTCGTAGGTGATGTTCTTCAGTGTCTTCTTTAATGCCACCAACAAAGATCTTTTTCACAGTTAAGTGGGCCCCTGGTCTTTGAGAATCTTCTCTTGAGACAGCTCTCTGGTTCCACAACTCTTCCATCCACCTTGTGTGGTCTTGCATTCATGGCTGCATCCACTTCCTCCACAGTGGCATAAGTGACAAACCCAAAGCCCCTGGAGCGCTTGGTGTTTGGGTCTCTCATGACCACACAGTCCATGAGTGTTCCCCATTGCTCAAAATGGCTTCTCAGACTCTCATCAGTTGTTTCAAAGCTCATCCCTCAATGAATAGCTTCCACAGCTGTTCGGGCTCTTTGGGAGACTCTGATTTAGACATGACGGCAGTAGGAACAGAGACTTCAACGATGCTTTCTCGGCTGCATCTACAGGCAGAAAGGAGTAAGCTAACCAACATATCCCCACAATGAATTTTAGAGAGGAGCCAACCATATCTGAAAGTAATAGGTTGATGGCTTCCTGCTTCATAGAGACCAACCCCCTGATTGAGGTTGAGGGTTTGGGGTTATGTGATATTAGTCAAACTGGAGACAATCAATCAATCATACCTACTTAGTGAAGCTCCTAGTGAAGTAGGAAAACAAACAAATCTCTGGACCATGAAGCTCAGGTGAGCTTTCCTGGTTCACATTACCCCACACAAGGCACACACTGATGCCAGGAGGGCAGTGCACTCTCATTCAACAGACCGAACAGTGGATGTTTCCAGAACCCTCCCAGACTCTCCTGCCTATGTGTTTCCTCAATGAATGCTAATCTGTATTCTTTCCCTTCAATAAACTGTAACCATAAATATAATCGTTTTTAGTGAATTCTCTGAGTCCTTGTACCAAATTATCAAATCTGAGGATGGTTTGGGGAATTCCCTACATTTGACATCAGTGTCAAAGTGAGGGTGGTCTTGTGCCCTCAAACTTTCAGTTGACTAATGCCAAGTACTAAGTGCATTACTTCATCCACAAATTCATTTATTTTAAAAGTCGCTGTTCATGTCCTAGAGGAACTTACAACTTAGTTAAGATGAGAAATATTTGAGGAACAGGTATTGTTCAAAGCTGTAGCCATATACAATGTGTCAGACTGACTTGCCCACCAAGTGACAGACTGGAAGGGGGGAAGGCATTTTACAAGCTCTTAGGAAAGAAATGTGGTGCTCTTGGGTTTAAAGAAGATATAGGATTTGGATTAACTATGAGAAAAAGAAACTAGTTCTATTAGAAAAAAGAAAGAAAAGAAAACAGCACAAAGGTTGGAAAAGTGTACAACAAAAGAGTTAAAGACAGAAGCAGCCACGCCACTCCTGTGTGGTTCATCCACACCACCACACCACAGGGGTAATTCCAACCCCCTTTCTCTCTGTCTGGTTTAGGAATGAGCATGTTACCCAATAGCCAATGAGGGAGAGCACTCAGGGCAGGAAAGGGGTATAACCATCAGCCAGAACATCATTTGAGGAATTCAGACCGGGGACTTTGGGAAAATCAGGTAATATAGAGTATGTGAAAATGATGTGGTAGCACTATACAAAATGGAATGAAGGCTGGAGAGACTAGGCAGTGAGAATAGATAGAAAACCGTACAGTTATCCAGGCAGGGTCTTCAAAAGCCTGCACATGAGTAGTTACACATGACATTAGGATAATGAGGAAAAAAATCTTAACAGAGCTTCTGGGGAATAACTGGATATTATTGTTCAAAGCCGAATCTAAAGTCTGAGTATGTACCAAATAGCACTAGCTTAAATTTTTAAAAAAAGACATGCATTCACATATTGCTTATTTAGCAAGCAGCAGAGAAGTATTACTAGGATTTTAGTTCAAGAACTTAAGAAAGTCATTGAGCCAGTTGTTGCTGGCTTTCTAATCAACCACACTGGCTTGCAGTGCTGGCTTTTCAGCCTCAAGTTTTGTCGTTATTGTCACATGATGACTTTTGAAGATCCAAATTTCAGGTCTTAACTGGGAGTATTAAGATGGCATCAGTAAATCTGTGAATGGCTGCTGAGTAACCCACCTTTTATGTCTGCCATGTGCCAGATGGTTAAACAAGAAACAGAAGTCTGGGGATGTAAGTAAGAAGTAGGGTCCTTGCCCAGTGTGTGCAAGGCCTGGGTTCCATCCCCACCCCTTTAATAACAAAAAAGAAAAAAAAAATGGAAAACATAGGTTTTGATTTTTATTTGAAGATACCAGGTTTTAGTTTTGTACATTTAATTAACAAGAGAGCACTAAGGAGGCACATTTGTGAGAGTATAAAGTCCTTCATTCTTATATTTCTTCCCCAAGTCTGCTTTGACAAACTATTTCAGGGGAAATCACCCTGAGAGAAGTTTGAATTATCTTCCTTCTTTAACTTTTGACCATATTTCTCTTGCTCTTCTACTGAACTTTAAGAATGTGGCAACAGATCATATGGAACTTTTTTTTTTTTAATCAGAAGAACAAATGTTGTGACTACTGCATTTTGGATAAGTGTCCCTAAAGTCTTGTGTGTTAAAGGCCTGGTGCTCCTTAGGGAGCCTCCTAAGCCTCCCTTAGGAGGTGGTGGAACCTTTAGGTGAGGCCTACTCTGAGGAAGTCAGAGGTAGGGTCCTTGCAGGGGGGAAGCATGTTCTTGAAGGGGATATCAAAACCCCAGCTCATTCCTGTCTCTTTCTTGGTTTGTCTGCCACCAAAAGGTGAGCAACTTCCTGGGTCACACATTCGCACCAGTATGTTCTGCCTTGCCACAGACCCCAAAAGCAATGGGCCAACCAATCATGGACTGAAACCTCCAAAACTAAGTCAAAATAAACCTTTTCTCCTTATAAATTGATTATCTCAGGTATTTTGTCATGGTGATAGAAAGCTAACACAGTGACAATTCCCTCAATAAATTTAAAGTTCCAGGAAAGTTGAGTTTGATTTTACCTGAGTAACAATGTATTTTCCCTTCACACAATTCCCCACTTTGGTTTTTAGTCCAAATAGACATTTAGTCAGCAAAAATTAAGGCAACACTCCCCCAAAGTATAGTCCAATTCCTAAAAAAGCATCAGGGTTTTTTGGTTTCATTTTATTATCTTCTTTGGTTTGGGGGTTGTTTTGGTTCTTTAAGAAGGAGGTTGGTACCATTTATGAAATGTGTTATCACATGGGGTACCACCTTGTTAGCGTTGATTCTTTAAAACAAAATGGAAAGTCAAGCTACAGATGATCTTGATTTGTATATGGCAGCCATAAGCCAGAATATGCCTTTGTGAAGAGTGAAATCTTTAGATCAGGCCTCAGTGACTCATTCTTCCTTGACACACATTTTCTATTTAGTTTTACAGATGCTGGAGAAGGGCACATGATCATGAAATTTTGCATATAGTGGCAAGAGGTTGGCAGGCTCCTTGGTTTTCATGGGCACAAGGATCCAAGATAAGGAGTCCTGCATAGAGACAATGGTCTTTAAACTCTTTTAGTAATAAACCCTTTCAAAAACAAAAGCATAGGTCCTAAATTTATGGATATTTTTCTATAAATTAGATGTGTGGAGTACCCTACTAATATGGGCATAATGAAACACTCAAATATTAAGGATGATGTTATGGTTTGGATTTGAGGTGTCCCCCAAAAGCTCAGGTTTGAAAAAATGCAGAAATGCTTAGAGGTGACACATTAGATTATGAGAGCTGTAACCAAATCAATGGGTCAATCTATTTGACAGATTAATAATTTGATAGGGTGTAACTTGAGGAAGTAGGTCACTGGAGTATGCCCTGCCAGGAAGCTCTCTGCTCCCTGGTTATCATGTCCTGAGCTGCTTTTCTCTGCTATGCCCTTCCACCATGAGGTTCTGCCTCACCTTAGGCCCAGAACTATAGTTGGCAAACCCTAGAACCTCTGAATCCATTAACCAAAATATTTTTCTCATCTAAGTTATTGTTGTCAAGTCTTTTGGTCATGGCAACACAACCTAACCAACACAGATGAGATGAAAACAAATACTAGAAAGTCAAGTATTTTCTTACTTCCAGTGAATGGTTGTATACATCCCCTACACATACGCACCTTATTTTGAATATTCTTTTCCCAGGGCCTCTGGTCCAGTTGCATCTTGCTACTAGGTGCAGGGACACAAAGCTAAAGTACTACAATGGAAAGAGTATGCTTAAATGTCCCCTCAAATAATTCCCAACATTCTGTGATTAAGAAGGTACACTTGTTCCCACCTCTTAAAAAAAATAATCCTTGTAAAGGATTTCTTAGCAGAAGAGTTTGCTGGAAAAAATCCTGACTCTTCATACATAAAAAGACCAGATCTCCTCTAAAGTATCATTCTGCCTTATCGAGGGTTTTAGACCATAGCCATAATGTACTTGATCAACTAAACTTGCTGCTCTCTGTACAGAAAAGCAGCTGAAGCCTGAGTGGGGGAGTACTGGCAGGTGTGACATTCCAGAAGCAGAACACCTCTGCATTCAGATTCCCCTCTCTGCATCTTACTAGCTTGGATAAGTCATTTCACTTGTCTGGATCTTTGGTTCCTTAACCTGTGAGGATAAGAATATGTACTTATTGCATGGTTAAATTTCAAAGATGACATTAATGGTAAAACTGTTCTGAAATGAGGATAAGAATATGTACATATTGCATGATAAAATTCAAAGATGACATTAATGGAGGTAAAAGTGTCCTGTAAATTATATAAAATAGCACATAAGAGGACATGAAAGCTTTTATATTCCTGTCATAAAAATAAAGGTAATTGAAAAAGTAACTCTTAGTACAAAAAATACATATGATCTCATAAAGAAATCCATGTGCAAATTAAAGTCCACTCCAGATCCTTTGAAACATGGAGATTGATCCCCCAGAGCTTCAAGCCCCAATCCCATCCCACAGTGGTTCCTAGCTAATCTTGATGTAACTAACTGCTGCCACCTGCCTTACCCAGACTCTGAACAGGCAACTGAAGTATATCTTACACAGGGGTCACGAATGCATCCCAGAAGTGAATGTGGACAGAAAGACAGTTATGACAGCCATGCTGGAGACAGGGGCCTCATGAGGTCTAGGGGAACCTCCCCCTGATTCTGTGGAGGACCCTTTCAGTCCTTCTGTTCCTTAGGCTTGCCTGAGGAATGACTGAGTCACTGTCTCTGGATCAATGAAAGTAGTATCAATGGATATGCTCTGAAAGCGTTAAGGTCCTGCCCTCCAGTCTGAAGTCTCTTGGTTCTAGGAAAACCAGGCCAAAGATGTCCTTCATGAATTAAGTCACTGAAGATGACTTACACAAACATTTTTAAAGCTTCAAAATTTATTGCTGTACATTTTCTCATAGCATTTACTATGGAAATATTAATAGTGCAAATATTTATTTTGGATTTCGTAGCATTTGAGATCACAAAGCTTTTGATATCTTTTGCAATCATTGATGAAGATCTATATTATTCAATTCATATTATTTTTAAAATTGAAACAAGTAATTTTATATTCAGAGATTACATAATGCTCTCTAGATCTGCTTTCTTGAGGAAAAAGGAAAAAAAAAATACCCTGGAAGCCACCGGGCACTCCCCTTAATAAGACATACATCTTCCAACAGTTTTCCAACTGCATCACTCTTTGTTCAATCACAAATTCATTCAGCAAACACTTATTGACAAGCTGTCATGTGCCAGGCACTGTGCAAGGTCCTGGGGACATTAGGATGTAAAGATGAAATCTCTGCTTTCATGGTGCTTACAGTATTATAGAAAACACAGACATGCAAAAAATTTACAATACAATACAATAAAGTGCTTCCACAGAGGTATTTACAAAGTGCAGTGGGAACTTGGAAGAGGGAAAAAGAACATCTGCCTTGGAGAAATTAGAGACAACATCACAGAGGAGGTAGCCATTGAGTTGAGACTTGACCAATTATCAGGAATTTGCCATGGATGGGCAGGCAAAGGGAATGATAGGTACAAAGACACGGGGCCCACGAGGAACTTC
The DNA here is from genome assembly GCA_020662805.1 of Glaucomys volans. Lineage (NCBI taxonomy): Eukaryota > Metazoa > Chordata > Mammalia > Rodentia > Sciuridae > Glaucomys > Glaucomys volans. The sequence continues at coordinate 125,781 of JAJEJO010003487.1, forward strand.
AAAGCACAAGTGATATGGTTCTTCCTGAGCCCAAGGACAATAGGGATAGTGGCAGGATGAGGCTAGACAGGCATTTATCAGACCATGAAGAGTCTTTTGCCCATTCTTCCATTGAAGAGCAGAAATTGAGTGCTTACTATGTGCCAGGCGCTAGGCTAAGCACTGGACCTCTGAACAAGACAGACACATCCTTGCTCTCGTGGAGCTCACATTCTAGTAGAGAAACAGACAAAAAGTCAACAAATAAATAAAACACAGATTTAGAAATTTCCTACAAAGGAAATGCACAGGGTATTGAAAATAAAGTGGTAGGGGTTGTAAGGATTATCAAGCCTCTTGGAAGTGACATAAAACTGATACCTGCAGGGACAATAACAACAGCATTCTCCAATGTGTGAAACCACTGTGCTAAACACTTTATGCACAGTATCTCATTGAATCCTCACAACAACTTTCTGAGGTAGGTATTATTCCTATTTCACTGAGGAAGAACAGGCTCAAAGAGACTAAACTAACCTGACAAGTCACACAAATGGCAAAACCAGGATTCCGACACAGGCTCCTAATTTCAAAGTGCTTGCTCTTAAAAATTACTCTAAACTGCATACAAAGTGAGAAATCTTGAGCAGAGAAGGGATATGATCACATTTGCCTGTTTTGAGGATCACTCTGATGACTATATGGAGGAGGCAAAAGAAAAATTGAGAGAGAAGGGGATGGAAAGGGGCAGTAGACAGGTGCAATAAAGGAAGCTCCTGAAAGAGAGGAGATGAAAGGTTCACATGAAGGTAGTGGTCGTGGAAGGGAGAAGGACCTACATGTTGAGAGGTGTGGTAAAACTGTTAGTTCTAACAGGACTGACAGATACCTTGACAGGTATTACGAGCAAGGGAAAGACTTCTGAGATCATCCTGGGCTTCTGCCTTAGGCAACTGAGATGGTCTGCTTTTGCCCAAGTTGGGGAATGCAAGACTGTGGTAGGTCTGTGGGAATGAGATGATGAATTTAACTTTGGACATGCCCTGTGGATATATTGGGAGCATCCCAGGCTTCAAGGATGGTTCCCAGTAGAACACCATGTAATGGCTTTCTTACCTCATTCTCAATCTGAGCAAATTATACAAGGGGAAAAAAAACACACAGTTTTATTCTGTGTACATTGTGTTTTTTTCTTTCACAATTCTGTTTAGAAAGCACATATATCTTAAGTATTATAAAAAGAATATATGCTCATCAAGGTGAAAATACCCCATTGCCTGATTACAAATGAACTCAGGGGTGGAGGAAAAATACCTTTGGATATCCATTCTAACTAGTGTAATATTAGCTCTTAAAAATAAATCCATACTAACTCCTCACTCCCACCCCACTTGGGACACTCGGATGGCCCAGAGAAAGGACCCTCTACCAACAGTCTTTCCAGAAACCGCCAGTCTCTCTGCTCATCTACCAGCAGCACTGTTTCAAAGAAACTGGTGGCCTAGGGATCAAACTCAAATATAAATCAGGAATTACAAGAAGTATTTACTTAGTTTGACAATAAAGGTCCAGAAACACAGTAGCCACATTTAGCCAGTCACAGTGCTTTCACTACACCTCCTCTGTCCCTCCCTTGGGAATGAAAGGGAGCTAGAGGTACTGGTGATAATGTGCAGGTGACACTGAAGCAGAGCTGGTGGTCACATCTTTGAACACATCATTTTGGGTCTAATTTTTTAAATTTTTATTGAATTTATTTACCTATTTTGTGATGCTAGAGATCAAACCGAGGCAAGTGCTCTATCGGGTCTACTTTTAAACAAACTCAAGAGTTAAGAAGTATATGTACAATGACTCTATTTCTCAATATTTGCTTTAATTTGCTCATAACCACTCCCTCCCTTCCTTGGCATCAGATTAATTTAAATATGTTCTGATTTTAAAACTCACTGAATAATATAATGCCAGTTTTAGTAATCACATATCAAGAAATTTAAGTGGTAATAAAAGTGGCTTATGAGCATCAACAGAAAAAAATTCTTAGTACTCTGGGGGCCACATAATGACTAGTAAAGTATCACAATCTGATTTATGAAGCAACTCTCCTAGAAACTACTTCTAACTGACCAACCTTCTGACCTGCACCTGTTCACCCAGTAAGCTAGTGGATGTTAGAAACAGCCGAATATTCTAGCAAAAACAACAAACATGGACTTCAAATAACACCACAGGGCGCTTGTACACCTAATGCATGCCAAAAGAAAGAAATAGCTGGCTTTTATAGAACTATCAAAAGTACTAGGCAAAGGCAAGGAAAACATTGTGCATGCTACCAACAGTGCAATGCTGCTGGTGAAAGCACCGCTTCAGGGGGCAGGCACACGCCCATGCACAAGCTGCTTTCCACCACCTCATCCAAACCCAGGCCCAGGGATCAAGGCTGCATGTCCATCAGGAGTGCTGATGAGGGCTATTCACTGCGTGTGCTCTTTAACAGAAAAAATTCCAATCAGTCTGTGAATATAATCATTTATTTGTCTTTACAGTGATGATGGAAGAATGTACAGTTGTCCTCTTTCAATAAAGTATAAAAATCTGTTTATATACAGTGAAGTCACAATAATCTTTAATTGGGAAATTTATTTGGTACTCCTGATCTGTTTATATTAAAACTGTGGGGAAACAAATATTTCACGTAAGTGCTACATTTCCAGTAGATTGCACCTGGCATCGAAAGCTCTGCTTCATCTTAAGGGTCCTGCTTGATATTACAAAAGACTAATTTTAAGTCCTAGGACTCAAAATAAACATCATTTTTTGAATAATAGATATATACATCAAAAATACATCTAAAAAGGCATTGGTTAGTGCTATTAAAAAGCTCTATGTGCTCGGGTACATTTTTCTCTTACAGGCAAAACCCAGTGGAAACGTTTTCATTCAATTTCTAGAATTTTCTCTTGGGGAAAGTCAGTCGAAAATTACCTGTAAGAAAAAACAAACAAACTTAAATAATTCAATGATTTCTCAGGTGAGAAGAAACTTAAAGTAATCAGAGCCCAAATTTCATCTAGAGTCATGTTTGTGAAGTCTCAAGCATTTAGTTATAGTATATTGTAAATAAAAAGTGTTCAACATATTCCCTCATTATTTCAAATGCTTTATTTTGATGATACCCTTTAAATACCCATTTCATTTTCAAAGAACGTATACACATCCCTTTGCATACTTATGCAAATATTTTCTATCTACAATTAATTAGATCGGCATATAAAAGGAACTGAAAGAGCATACAAATGAAAAATCATAATAGCCAAATCTAAGCATATTCTGAGATTTCCACTTACAATGATTTATTCTTCTCCACAATGATTGACTTTACTTTAGAGAATTTATAGATGATAGATATACAGTTTTTTAAATTATTTATCCTTTTGTCCTGAGTGAGATGGTACCGTGCAACTTCAGAATGAACTACTTGTCTTTGATATATCATTCAGAGCTAAATATTTTAACACCTTTGTTTTTATAGTTATCTTCTTGCGATCATTCCTAAAATGTTTGATAACCTAGGCACTTCTCTATTATTGTAAATTTTAAATAACAGTAAATCTAAATCTGTTACTTAACTAACAAGTGAAAGAAAGGTATGGTGGTATATGCCTGTACCCAAGCATCCCAGCTACCCAAGAAGCTGATGCAGGAGGATCATAGGTTTGAGGCTAGTCTTGGCAACTTAGGGAGATTCTGTCTCAAACTAAAATAAAAAGGGATAGGGTTTGTTTCAGTTCAGGGGTAGAGTGTCCTCTGTTCAATCCCTGATATCAAGAAAAAAATGAAAATAAGTAAATAAACATATAAATAAATGCAGGTCCACCTTGCTAACAAGGAGCATTAAAAAGAGCTACAGCATGATGAGGTTGACAGGCCTGAAGAGAAACACAGGTTAAAGGACTCAGGGTCCATCTCTTACCAGCCACGAACTATGTGAAGTTGGCCATCTCCCACCCTGTGCCAAACTAAGTTCTACCTATTCCACACGTTATTATAAGCATCTAATTAACTCATATGGCTAATGCTCCAGTGTCTTAAGCATTTAGATATATATATACGGCTAAAGGGGTAAGTTAGGTAAATGTAATTTTGATAACTAAGAAGTACTTCTAAATCTTTTATAATCTACATCTAATGGCCCAATCTAATGATATCATTCTCAAGTTTAGAATATGACATAACATAAAAAACTCTCCCTACCTAACACACCAAAATAACTGCCACTTTTTAAGAACTGATCAAAGCTCTAATCAATCAACATTTAGTTTATTACTGCTACTATGCATTTGTACAAGGCAACATGCAGGTGCCAACTTGCGAGGAAAGTGCCTACAACACACGCTTGCTTATATGGATTTGAGTGCTGTCTTGATATCAACCTGAAAAGTACTTTGCAAAGAAAGCACAGGTTTAATCTACAGTCATACCACCCCAAACATGCCCATTTTCTTCTGATCTCAGAAGCATGGTTTTAGTAAAGCCTAGACTACATAGCCCTTGGTTATCCCAAACTGATATTGGGAGAAAAGACTGAGAAGAAACCAAAGCTAAAAGCATAAGAAGGCCTCCCCTGAATTTGTTTTGACACAATGGCACAGAACCTGGTGCAGGTGCCACAGTGCAGATTCCCTCGCTGCACTCCAGAGACAATATGGCCAGAGCCTCAGACAAAAGAAACCTGCTCAGACATCACTCTGACAAATTTCACATATGCTACATCCATGAATTAAAGCCCAAACAACACATCCTTGCCAGTTTGGAAAACAAAATACCAAGTGTAAACACAGAGCCTTCCTGTCCTCGTCAGGAAATTAAAAAGACCTAAAACAGGGCTAAACTGAATTCAAACATTTCTGTATGATCAGAAAATTAGATGACATAATGGTGCTTCTATCACTGGACTTGCAGATGTAAGACACTGTATCTCTTATTTGGTTGAGTTATCATTGTGCCATGAGTCATTCCTGAATTAAGAAAAGGCACTCATGCAAAGGGAGGGTAGTGTCAATGATTACACTCATGCCCCCTGCCTCTCTCTGCTCCTCTACCACACAAGACTCCCTCTGGTCCAGACAGGGGCAGGGGAAATGACTCATCCTTGCCTCTCTCTCATGCTTGCTTCTGATCAATCACCTGCTCAAACTAATTCTATCTCCAAATATCTCTCAGATCTGCCCTTTCCTCCTCTCTGCCCTGCTCACTGACAACACTCCAGTCTTACTAGACTATCACAGTAGCATACCAGCTGGTTTTCCTGCTTCCAAACTGTCCCTACTCTAACCCATGTTTTCCTGCAGCAGCCTTAGGGATCTTGTAAATAAGCAAATCTGATTATGCTACCAACCTTCATGGATTCCCATGGTGTTAATGATCAAGCTCAAGATCTGTAACCATGACCTACCAGCCCTACGTGATCAAGTACATTGCCTACACATTGCTCCTCCCTCTCCAGACATACAACGTTCAAATCATGTTGTGTTTTCTTTCTTCCTTAAAGAAATCAAGCTTCCCCTTGCTGTCCCTTCTCATAAGACCACTCAAAAACTCCCCTGACATAATCCTACACATCTTTCAGGCCCAGTGTAAATGTCACTTCCTCAGAGAGGCTTTTTTGATCTTTCACACCAAGTTAACTAACCTATCTCTTCTCAATTTGGGCTTCAAAGGAAACAAATAACTGGCTTATAGGTGGCAGAAATTAAAATAAGGGATGCCAAGACACAACATAGAAGTTGGAAGCAAGATGCTACACTGAAGCCTTGGAAATTTGAGTGTAACAATCTAAAGGAAATATATACCCATGAAACAGAGACCATGAACTGGTCATACGTGGATTTAGAGGAAGATCAAAATTTGTCTCATAAGGTAAATTATGTATTATACTTGTCGATGTGCTTCTTGTTCTCCCAGCATTGAGTCCATATTTAAAGAAGCCTGGAAAAAGTGAAGAATCTTGTCTATACTGCTAACATAATTCTAAAGAGGGAACAACATATCCCAGAGGGCTAATGGGATGAGAATGACAGCCACCTTCCTCTCCTATAGTCATTCATCCCTACTTGACACAGTCTTTCCTTTTCCCTCTGTGTTTCTTAAATGACACACTGCAGATTTCCCACATGATTTTAATAAAGGAAGTTAAAGGATCTTTTGGAGGTGGCTGCAGGATTGTGAAATGTCCTTACAGAATGAGAACAAATAGATGTAATAACTTATATGGCCATTAAATACAAACAGAGGGGCTGACAGCAGCCTACACACAACCAAGGAAAAGGAGCAGTTTTTCATTCACTGCTCAGGAGGCTGCAGACAAGAAAATAAACATTTGAGTTCCTAGTGTGTCTATGTCTGGTGTTAGTTTACCTGATCATATTCTTAAGCTTCATCTCCACTGTCCATTTCAATATCCATCTCTTCTGTGTCGGCAGCCCGGGACAGGATGTCTGCCATCAGTGCTTCTTCCAATTTTTTGCGTACTTGTTGTACTCGCTCTTCCTGTTTCCTTTTCAAATACAGAAAAAAACACTAAAAATCTGGCATGTGATGAAAATATGAAGCTGCTATTAATGTACATCCCTTTTTGATCCCCAAATCACTAAATTTCCCAGGAAAAATACACTTTCCTCTTCTTTGACTTTGCAAATGTTGTTTCTATACTCAGAAACCAAATACACTGTAAAAGGGATAGTCATAGGCAGTTATCATTTGTCTCAGAGAGAATTCTGAAGAGTCACTTTACTTTAGTGACCTCTTCTTCAACTCCAACAATTTCAAATATGGGAAGATGTAGGTTTATTCCTACGAAGAATAATTAGAAATAATCTGGAGACAGGGATAGAAGAAGGAGGCAATGTGAAGAATGAAGAAAAGTGCTTTCCTAAATAAAGCACTGAGAAAAAAATGAAGCACAGACTCAGTGGGCTGGGACTTGGTGGGGCATTCCATGGCTATGTTGGGAGAGAGTGCTCTCCTGGGCTCCCTGGTCTGCAGGCAGTGGATCAGCATGGAAAAGCCAGGAAACATAAGACTGCACACCAAGAACAGAGACCAAAAAGTGCCACTTCAACCAAGAGAAGCTGAGTACATCAAGAACATGCCACAAGTTCTTCTGTCTTGGTGATTGCAAGGAGGCCTGAAAAGTAAGAGTTAATAAACAAGGCTCTGAACCATTAGGTAGAGAACAAAGACCAGCAGGAAAAGCTGTTAAAAGATACCTTGTCTTAAATACTCTGAGAGGGCAAGAGAGAAATTTACACCCAGAACCAAGCAGAAAGGCAAAAGTCGAAGAAATCCAAGGGAATAGTTAAGACTGGTAGGTAAAGGCCCTGGTGAAAATAAGAAGTTAAGAGAGGTGAAAGCAGAGGTAACTGTGTTAACTACCAATAGAGAACAGGTCAGGCCCTCTCCTGAGAACAGAGGAAAGATGGTCAGGATGGGTACAGAGTGGGAGAGGGAGCGGTGCAGTGACAAGAAAGACACAACAAGGAAAACTGAGGGCTCTACTAGCAAAAGTGATGTTCTAAACCAGTAATTGAGGAAGTCAGAGTGTAGCACTGCCCACATCTAGGACAGCAGAAAGGTAGAAGCATCATGTCACAGAGGATCTCCTCCACAGTCATGGCATACTCCCTCCCAGGGCGCTCAGCCAGCTGTACTCACATATGCTCTCCTCCACAGCACATTTCTCTGGTTTCAGTGAGACTATGTCCAAGATAGGAGGTAATAAAGCAACATATGCTATGTAGCCACAAAAATTTTAGATATCGTTATCAAACTCCAAAGCAGCACTGACTTCTACTTTTTAAATAAATTTTCAGCTTAAGGTGCAAGCAGGGTGTTTACTGGTCAGTCTAAGCTCTATAGTTTCTGTCATATAAGAAGAAACGAGGTGACAGATTTTTATTTAATGTGGCAGGATCAAGATAACACATCTGTTTGTTTCTTATATAGTCAGTCTCTCTTCTTGCCTGTTGACCCAAAAGTTTATGCTAAATGGCACATCCGTCTCATGGGCAGATGTCGCTCTTCATAACAGACCACAAGAATATGTACAGCTACCCCAGAGTAATCCCATTAGGAAGACGGAAAATGGAGCAAACTGTGCTTCTGGATGAAGAACTCTATCTTAAAAGCTAACAAAACCATTGATTTTCTTTTACCTTAAGCATTTACTTCTCAACTTTATTATAAATGTTGACATTAGAGTGCCCATCATGACAGGCAGAGTTCTAAAATGTTCCCCAATCTCTCACCACTCCATATATAATCCCTATATAACTTCTTCCCTGAAGATGGAGAGAACTTATAGGTATGATGGGGTTACTAATCAAATGACCGTGTGTTTTAGTCAGTTTTTTCCCTGCTGTGACTAAATGATCTGACCAGCACAATTATAGAGGAGGAAAAGTTTATTTGAGGGCTCACAATTTTCGAGGTCTTAGTCCATAGAAGGCTGACTCCACCCTCTGGGTTTGAGGAGAGGCTGAACATCACAGTGGAAGAGTATGGCAGAGGTAAACAGCTCACATTGTGCTCAGGAAGCAGAGAAAGACTCCACTTTCCAGATACAAACTATACACCCCATAGTCATGTTCCCAATGAACCACTTCCTCCAACTACACCCCACCTGCCTCTGGTTAGCATTCAGTTAACCCCATCAAGGATTAACTCACTGATTAGATTAAGACTTTCAAAACCCAATCATTTCTCCTCTGAACCTTCTTGCATTGTCTCACACGTAAGCTTCTGGGGGACACCTCATATCCAAACCATAACCCCTTGAATTAATCAAAAGAAAAATTTATATAATAGTTCTCACCTAATAAGAAGAGCCCTTAGTGAGGCTGAGTCGTTTCTGACAGATGCATTTAAGGGCATGTGAAGGGGGCCATATGGCAAAGAATTTCAGGCCACCTTTAGGACTAAGAACGTCCCCATCTCCTGTCCAACAAGAGGTCTAAGCCCTTCAGCCACCAAGAGTAAATTCTGCGACAACTGAGTTTAAGGAGAATCCTAAGCTCCAGAAGGGAAAGCAGTACAACTAACATGTTACTTTTAGCCTTGTGAAACTAAGAGAACCCAGGCTGCTGAACCACAGAACCATGAGCTAATAAATGGATCTTGCTTTAAGCTGCAACATTTGTAAGCATTTGTTATCAAGTATTAGAAAGCAAATACACAGGTGGATGAAAATATTATCAAATACACAGGAAAGATATATAGTTATTTTTGAGATCTTTAGTTGGAGGCTTAATATAAACAGAATATTGGCTACACAAATCAAGGGAGATTGATTGGCTACACAAATCAATCCCATTTGCTGTCATTTATTTCAAACCTATGCTTATTCAACAAGGAATTAATAAGTTCTGCTTATTTTTTTTAAGATAATTAAAGCAAACAAGCAATTTGATAGATAAATTTGTCTGAAAAGGAAATCATCTAGACCTGGCTTGGAGATAGTTTCCTCTACTATGAAATGATCTGATGTGGAAGCAGTTGGCATTCTCAAGATACCACTTAGAGAACTTCGGTCCACACCCATGAAGATCTGGTGGAATCCCTGCTAACTTGGTCCTCATTCCAAGATGGAAAAGAACTTATTTCCTTGAGTAGCTGTCTTCCTCAATGGTAAACAGTCCAAAAGCATGTTAATTACTCAACTTGATTTTACATTTTGCTATTTTAACTTCTTCAGAAATAAAGTTGATCATAAATTCCATGTAATCAAGGCATATGACTAGAACTTCGAATTGTTTTATACCTTTGCAAAGAGAATTACTTTAAAACCCAAGAGCTTTCCAGTATAAATCTACCTAGACTCATGCATTTAGAAATATTTTTATGTCAACTTTTTATAGATTTAGAAAAAACAATAGAATAGAAAACATATTTTTAATTTTATGATTCAAAAGTGCCATCTGCTGGTTTTGTCTAGGAATAATACTCCAGTAAAGTTTTGAGTTACATTAGGTAGACAGGAGCAGTGAAGTATACATACTATTTTAAAAGCAAATATACTATAGTATCATTGTCATCACTATGTATCCTTAAGTAATGATACTGAAGTTCATAAATATCAGAAAAAAATTGAGATTTTACTATCCAGAATAGTTTTGTTTCTAAGCAATAGTTTGCTCATACTATCAATCTAAAGAGGCTTTCCTTTTACAATTTGCTGCTAAAAACCTAATTTGTAGTACACTCTTAGAAACAGTAAAAGATGTTAATGGATGCAGCTGTGTCTCTTATTCCTGGCTCTATCTTATTTACTCTTTGCTCATCTTTCTCATGTGCTTCTCTTCTTGCTCTATTATGTGTTTGTACATGTATGTGTCTGTCTTTGGAGGCACTTTTACTGAAACAAAGTGAAACAGGTAAATAAATCTCTGAATTGAGCATAAGTGAGGTAAACACAATCAAGATAAGTAAATCATACTTTGAAAACACAAATGACCTTAATGAAGCATGGCTATCATTTGCTTTAGAGAGACCTTTTTTTGCAGACAAACCAATGCAGGAAGCAACCATAAAAGCTATGTCTGGAGAGAACAGGGTTTGTCAGAGCAAAAATTCAGAAGCCCAAATTACAAAACTAAAGACCATGTGTACAGAATGTAATTGTTCTGAAACCTGTCCTTTGGGCATGGTCATGATGGTCCCCCTTCTACCTTTCATAACGTACTTATTATAAGAGTACTTTATCATAATCTTCCATTAGTTTCAGAAAAGGTGTGTTAAGTGGAAGGGACAGAGAGAGAGAGGGAGGGAGGGAGGGAGGGAAGGAAGGAAGGAAGGAAGGAAGGAAGGAAGGAAGGAAGGAAGGAAGGAAG
>JAJEJO010003487.1:136655-210206 GCA_020662805.1 Glaucomys volans
AAGGAAGGAAGGAAGGAAGGAAGGAAGGAAGGAAGGAAGGAAGGAAGACAGTCAGTCAGGCTGGCTGATTTTCTAGTGAATTCACTTACAAGTTGAGAATCCTTTTTCTGAAATGCTTGTGACCAGAAATATTTCAGATATTTTTTGATTTTGAAGTATTTGAATAGCATAATGAGATATCTTGGGGGTGGGACCCAAGCCTGAACACAAAATTCATTTATGTTTCATGTATAACTTACATACATAGCCTGAAGGTAATTTATACAATATTTTTTAATAACTTTGTACATAGAATGAAGTTTCATAGTATGGATTTTTTCACCATGGCCTCATGTTAGAGCTCAGAAAGTTTTGGACTTTGAAGTACTTTGGATTTCAGATTTTTGGATTTAGGATGATAAACCTGTGCTAGATGTGACACTGAACCTAATGGGCAATATAAAATTTATCCACAGGCAAAAATCAAGCTTTTCGGGTTATGATAAACTGACTTACCTAATGTCTTCATCTGTGACAATGAAAGCTTTGCAAAGGGGCTGAGATGTGTTAAGCCAAACAGCGGGGTTCTTTTCCACAGCAGCGGAGACTTGTCCCGTGATTGGTGCAGAGCTTGTGTGCAAAGCACTGGCAACAGCAGATAAAAGGGTCTCGTCATTACTACCTGGACCAACTCCTGCAATCAGAAATAAACAATACTTAAGGAAAATTCTCAATGTGCTGAGCAAACCTTATGGGACCTGAAGCATCAACATTTTTGTGTTCATGCAGGGTCATATGTTTAAAATCAACATGAACCAAAGCAGCAAAGGATGATACCATAAGAAACTCACATTAAAGAGTATAGCATTTTAACAAAACTTTTAAAACACATTTTCTAAGATGCTAAATTTTTGAAGAGATGGCTACATTTCCTCAGGTAAAGTCAATTATTTGAAAAATCGAAGTTCTTTATAAGGTATTGTATTATACTCAAGTATTCCTATTAATGTACCCTGGCATAGTTTCTCCTTATAGCTTTTAACATTAATTTCTAGTAATATTGCAACACTTATCTTCCTTGTTTCAGGACTTGAAAAGTCAAAGCAAGCATGCTGTATTTGCATCTTTAACAGCTTTTTCAAATGCCTAACTAAATATCCAGATTCATAGAATTAATGACTACACACAACATAATTAAAATGAATTGCTTTAAGTTCTAAAATTGTTCAACTAGTTAAAACAATAATTCCCAAGAACATAGAGACAAAAGTTGAACTATAAATTATGAGAATTTCTGAGTAATCCACAATCAAGATTTAGAAGCTGAAATTCTAACACTGAAGGATAAAGCTTCTCTCAAACGTGGAGTTGCCATGTGATCTAACGGTAGATTGGTAACTGAGTTCTCCACCCACACGCCACTAGCTGCCAATACTGAATCAGAGTGCACGTTCTCCCACTGCTACTTACAGCAACAGTTTGGAGAGGGAGGGGCAGAAGAAGAGCTGTTAGTTTTTCTTTTGGTAAGAGGATAAGAGAAAGAACAAATGTTGGGACCTGATGCTGCTAGAAGCTGGAAGCTTGGGAAATTCTATTGCTCATCTGCACTCAGTACTAAACACAGCGCATTAAATTAGATGATGAACCCAATCTACAGCCACAGCTTTTACACAAGAAAAAAAAAATCTAAAGTAATACACTCCACAAAGGCATCCCTATAAGATACAAGTCTTTCATGTATGTCCTCCCTGGTATCATTCAATTCTGAATCCACAGCATCTAACACAGTGCCTGGCACACAGTAGGTACTTAATAAATATCTGCTCAACTAAACTTAGATAATACCTTGAAGACCTTTAGGTAGTTCCATGGTTTTTATAATTTGTTCTGTTACATCTGATGCACTAAGTCCTTGTAGCCTCTTCTCCCAGAAAAGCTGTAAGGCAAAATATCACTGTTAATAGATACATTCCCAAGACAAGAAAGTAGCGCATCGATGCTGTTGAATAATGAAACTTAAATCATGTCAATAGTTTCCTATAATTTTCTCATTTTTTCCTTATAACAAGCTAAATGATACTCTAAACATGAATTACTTTACCACAGCATAACTCTTTCAGATCAACATTACTCAAAAGTTTTGTTATTTTATGCATCCTATTTATTTGTTAAATTATTAAAGATCATTATATACTGTATATTATATATATTTTTGTAAAGTATCTTCCGAAGAATATAATTTCAATTTAAAAAACTAATTTGGCATGAAATTTTAAAGTTAAAATTTATCAGGGTAAAAGAAAAACAAATAATATTATATATTAGCCCCTTTATCCAATATTATTAGGGGAAGAGCTACTCACATAGATAAATTTTTCTAAGAACTGATAGTTATTTAGCCCTTTAGCATATTTAAGGGGGAAAAAAGCCACTTTTTAATGGCTAAAACATCTTTGTACCAGCTTGGTTTTAAACTGGACATTATGTTTACAAGTGACTTTCTCCCTATTGCACAGGGCCTGAATCACTATGGTCACTCAGTGGCCCCAGGCCATCATTCTGGGCAGCAGTTAAGTATACCGAAAGGTTCTTCCTGCCTTAGTGGGCTACTGAGGTACACAACTGCTTATTCAAAGACTAATTGATCCCTGACAGTTATGCTCTTTTATTTATATCCTTTTTATACTTTAGTCTTTTTCCTGTTAGCTATTATTTCTCACCCATGTCATTCATCTTTTCAGCATATATTTATTGAGTTCCTACTATGTACTGTGCTTATCCTGTGGATGCATGGTCAGTAAGACAGACATTGGCCTTGTCCTTGAGTCTTATTTCTTTTCTAGTCTGCTTCATAATTTTGTATTTACCAAAGACAAAGAAAAAAAGATTTTATAGGACTCTGCCTTTAATCCTGGATACCAGGGTCTTCCACATAGTTGGTACTGAAAAAAGATTTGTGTTAATGACCGAAAAGGAAAACTGTACTTAGCTTGAGGATGTGAAGAACACACATAAAACTATATCGAAATCCAAGTTTCAACAACCCCAAAATATATGATCTTAGATGTATTCTATACCCTTTTCAGAAGCTTCAATCTCTTCCTCTGCAAATGTGGGAGCAATGGGTGACACATCCAATTAGTGTGTTGATGAAATAGGGTAGTATATATAAAGCACCTGTCCTAACATAGGCATAAGGTTCAGTGTATTTACTTTTAACAAAGTGTGCCCATTCTCAGAGCTTTGAGGGCTATATTCTGAATTCTGTGTATAGGTAAAGGATCAGATGACTGCACTCCAGACACAGGAGAAGATATGATAGTACAACTCTATTTAAGACAGAATAGTAACAGAATGCCTCTCTCCTCTGAAGACCTTCTTGGAATTTGGTAACAACTGCTATGTTTCCTACAAATCATATCATTAGTAGAATATGTGGCCAATATGAACAAGTCAACAACAATAATAATTAATCATCATGGATATCAAGTAATTAGAAGAAATTAATAACTGGTTAATGTGATAAATGTCCCAAGAAACCCTGACTGATTTCTATTTACTCTGTAGTAGGAAAATATCATCTTTGTTTTGAAATCATAGTTACAATAAAAAGTAAAGAAAACAAAATTCAGTTAAATTTCTAATTAGTGTATGCAGAACCCACAGATATGTATGAGTGTATACATATACATACATATGTACATATATACATAGAGTTAGCTCTTTGTATCTTTGGATTCAGCACACACTGATCCAACCAACTAAAGATCAAAAATATTCAGAAAAAAAAATCTGTACTAAAAAGGTACAAACATTTTTTTGCCATTGTTCCCTAAATAAAACAGTTTAAGAACAATTTATATAGACTTTACATTGGTATTTATAAGTAGCCTAGGTGTGATTTTAAACATAAAGGAGGATGTGTATAGATTATATGCCAATATTATATATACTATATTATAAATGAGACTTGAGCATCTGTGAATTTTGGTATCAGAAGAGGACCTTAGAACTAATCCTCTGAGAATACTAATGGATAACTCTATATATGCGCATGTGTGTATAAATGTTTTTAATTTGCAAAAATAAATTAAAACTATAAAATATAAAAGCATGGGAATTATGGCCAAATTGATTGCTAATATTATACAACTAAAAATTCTAATTCCATATATTAATAGATAGTTTTGAATCTATCATTAATTCTTAACTTTTAAATTTCTATCTGTAAGGAGGAGAACAATACAAAAAATTAGAAAGGAAAATGAACCTTGGATTGACACATGGGTATATGGACCTAGATTAAATCAAGCCCTGGTTACTCCACATGTCATCTGATAGTCCTCAACTACAGTTGAAATCAGAATCTGATATGCCTGGACAAATTTCTGTACATGTTCTTTCAATGGCAAAAGATATCATGTCCAGAATTCCAGGGCAGGAAAAAAGCCTAAATGTGTATGCCATGAAAATGGATATGTGTGTGTGTGTGTGTTTACCACAGGATGGGGGGTAGTTGGAAAGGTTAGAGAAGGGAAAGTGGCTAGTTTGAGAGAACATAGTGAGTGGACAAGGTTACATCCTATCTTTCCACCATTCACCTATTTCTTTCACTGAGAACTGAAAGAGTCCTCATGAAGTAAATGTCTGTTTACAACTCATTATGTTCCTAACTCCTTTCCCATAATCCATCTTCCCAGATTCTTCCCTGTTTTGTTGTTTTTAGGGTGGGGGATGGGGAGGGAATCTTTGCATTTTAAAATACACTTTAAATGTACATATAGCAGGCATTATGCTGAGTGGGAAAAGCTAGTCTTTTCCATACCGTGTGATTCAATTGATAATAAAAGATAAAGCTATGGGGAACCAGGGCCAGGGCCTGGGGTTTGAGGTGGAGGAGGGTCTGGCAACAAAGGGTCAGCACAAGGCAGTTCTTTGGAGTGCTGGAATTGTACTCTTTGGGTTTTAGTAAACACAAACTTTATCCTGCTAATACAATGACTGTTGTCTTTTTCTTCCCATGCCCATTCCCAAGGAATGATCAACATACCGTCTCCCTTCCTCCAGGCCCACTTCACTATATCACCCAACCCCTTTCCTATCCAGTTTCCCCTAAATCTACTCTAAAAGCTAGTCAGGTCCTCTCCCTACATTCTATGATCCTTTTTCATTATCTTCAGCCACTTCATAGCCCTCAATGCTTTGGAGGGAGCAAAGAAAGGGACAGGATATTCTCTGAGTTTAAAGTTTCTCAGCCTGTATTATATATGAACTCCAGGTATTTCCTAGGTGATTATATTCACCTGCACTTCCTTCCCAACCATCCAAAGTCCAAAGACAATAATATTCAAAGGTGAGTCTCCAAACAGCTACCATAGCTACCTAGTCTCTTCTAGCACACTTTATGAACACCACGGCTGTCATCGAATCCTAACCTACCTGCTGAAAATCTGACTTCGCCTGCCTAATCCCATGGTTTTCCCAGCTTAATCTTGCTGTGTGATGTGATGCCAAATAATCACTTAAAGCTTAAAAGTGATTTAATATTTGGAGAAAGCCCCTAAAAATGCAATCATCCTCAGTTATTTCATGCCTCTCCAATCCCCACAACCAGATCCCTTAAGTTTCTCTAATATCCTATTCTGTCACCCTTCAGTATATCAGAAAATTGGATAGCACCCACATGTGCATCACCTTTAATTTTTTTTTTTTAATGCAGTGTTGGAGATTGAATTCGGGACTTCATACATGCTAGGCAAGCATCCTACCACTGAGCTACACCCCAGGTCCTGAATCACCTTTATTGCCAATGGCCTGGGCAACTCCCTATCCAAGGACCCAGTTGATTAAGGCAGAAGCAAAGCTTAGGCACTTTTGTCAGCAAGGGTGCAATGTAACTTTGAAGAAAGCAGGAGCTCATCTCTGTATCTTCTTTCCCTCACTGCTCTCTTAGAAGTATGAGTAGGACATCAGTGGAAGCACAGAACATGTATATCTATCTTACCCTCCCTGAAGATAAGCATGAGGCACCTCACAAAAGTTGCTTTTTTAGTGAGATAAATAAGCAAATATATATACTGGAAATACAACTAACACTGGACTGTAATTGTAGCAATTTTGCCTTTAAACTGCTGTGGATTTGGAGGATTTGTTTACTTGTTTTCTGAAGGATATCCAAGAATATGATGGGGAAGAACCAGGAATCACAGAAAAATTTCTCACTAACACCCACTCCTATTCTGATGCTCTGGGAACTGAATCTGATATTTATTATCATTGCTTCCCTGAGGTTATTAATACATACTCTGAACAGATTTTTTTCAAAATCAGATGATTTACAAGGAAAAAGTACTTAAAGGATCAATTCAAATTCAATAATATTTTTGTGTGCCCTTTATATGCCAAGTATTTTGCTGGACACTAGAGATTGTTATAATGGTATCACTGCCCTCCAGGAGCTTTCTATTTGCTGGAAAACAAGCAAAGCTCTTCAAGGCAGACTGCAATAACTGCCATAAGGAAGATACAAAATTAACCTTGACTTGGAAAAATTTGGAAGGCTAAAGCCTTTGGAAACAGATAGCTCTTGAAAAATATGTAATATTCCATACGCATGCAGAAAAGGAAAGACTATTCCCATTATGTCAGCGAAGAACAGTGTTTCTAAATGATTTCATACAGAACAGTAACCAAGTTGGCTTACTTAACAACACACCTGAAACCTTGCCCTCAAATATTCTGCTACCTAGGTCTGAGGTTAATTAGCTTTATTTCATTTTTTTTTAAATAAGCATCTTAGGGGATTCTGACACAGATACAAGGATCGCAGTTTGAGTAAGACTGGCTTGGTTTGGGGAGAGGGAAAAATAGTGCATAACAGAGAAGTGGTATTAGTGATCGCCAAGATCTCCAAATTTTAATCCTCATTACAAGAGAAGATAAAAATATGTATTATTCTATCATCTTCCTTGTGGAACACTGGAGCATGACATTTGCCTTCCTATTATTTTCCTGCAGTAGGACATGAGTTAGGTTTTAAAGTCTTCCTAGTTGTTTAAGTGTAGAGAAGGACTTACCCAAAGTTCTGTGGGGAAGAGAAGGAGGAGGCGATGGAGGATAAGAAGGGCAACTACAACTACCACTTGGCCATCAAGGCTTTTCCATAAGCCTGCACTGAACAAGAATTCAGTTACTCTTTCCTGTAGCCTTTGGAATATTACTCCCATTTCCAGGTAAGGAAACTGAATGTTAGAAAAGTTAAATAATTTAGCAGAGATTACACAACTAGTCAGTAGCACAGGTAGAATTAAAATCAGTCAGGGCTTACCAGCAAAAACTGAAAGAGCATCCATATGTTTGGCTCTGTTAGATCATAAGGCACAGGCCGCAGACCCCTGTCTTCATGACATCAAAAGCTAATGATAGAGCCATAAATGCTAAGAAAACTATCAAGTTATCCTTAATCCATGTAAGGACAAGGATCCATTTTAGGAACCTATGTTCAAATCCTTGCTTTGCCATTAAAAAATACCATATAAGTTGTCAACTGTAGACAATCTGTGCCTGATGCCTGCCTTCTCCTCATGCAGAATTAAGAAGCCCAGGGTTGTGATATATTCAGCTAAAACTGGTGTCGATTTTTAAGGAGACACCAAACTGATTTGGGATAGTTCACATTATAAAAAGCAAAAAATTGGTATTATATGTATTCTCTGAAAATTAGCTTTCTTAGAGTCTACTGCAAATGTCAGCCACATAAAACACCAAATTTTTATTCATTGGATGGAAATTAAAGATTTAAACCTCCTCTTCCAAGAAAACACTTACAGATAAGTGACACTAACAATGTGTACAAGTATTTCATAAAATGGAAAAAGAGGGAGTGGCTTACTAAACATATGTAACTGAGGATTTTTGAATTTTGTTCTGTAAGAACAGTGTAATAGGTTAATAGATTATATTAACAGCTATTTTTCATGACCACACTGAAAAGAATCTACATCAAATGTATCAGTATTATTTTCATCTACCATTACAATTCAATTCAAAAAGCACTGATATATCTGTATAGTGTTAAAAAAAATTTACTAGAGATAAAGATACTGACGTTCCATGTTTACTATTTTTTTTAAACTTTTATTTTATTGTGTACGTAGTGCTGAGGATCAAACTCGGTGCCTCATGCATGCTAAGCGAGTGCTCCACCACCGAGCCACGATCCCAGCCCCCATGTTTACTATTGACCTCAACTTGATAGTCATCTCCAAGGACAGAAATATGAGTATCAGAGTGAATGGGACTGGCCTTAGACTCAGACCAATCTATGTTCAAATCCTCATTGTGTCACTAGTTTATAAACTTGGACAATTAACTTAACCTCTACATAGATACCAGTTTCCTACCCTATGGAATGGGAAAATAAAACAATCTCAAAAGGATGATAATATAGAATCTGGATGGGGGAGTGGGGAGTGTGAGAAGAATGGAGGAACTTTAGATTATGCAGAGGGAAATGAGAGGGAGAGGAGGAGGGGTATGAAAAATGGTAGAATGAGACAGATATCATTACCCTATGTACATGTATGAATAACAAGAATGATATGAATGTACATTATGCACAACCATAGAAATGAAAATATGTACTCCATATGTGTACAATGAATCGAAATGAAGTCTATAAAAATAAATAAATAAATAAATAAATAAATAAACAAACAAACAAACAAACAAATAAATATAAAGGTTATGGAAACTAAATGAGGAATTTTTTTTTTTTTTTGGTAGTTGTCTATGGACAGTATGCCTTTGTTTTGTTTTTTTTTACTTTCTTTTGTTTTTACTTATTTTTACAGACTTCATTTTGATTCATTGTACACAAATGGGGTATAACTTTTCATTTCTATGGTTGTACACAATGTTGATTCATACCATTTGTGTAATCATATATGTAGATAGGATAATAATGTCTGTCTCAGTTCACTATTTTATGCGGTGCTATGGATCGAACCCAGTGCCTCACACATGCTAGGCAAGTGCTCTGCCACTGAGCTACAGCCCCAGCTCCTTTAGAAGCTTTATAAATCTTTGTACATGCCCAATACATAGCAACTATCAAGAGTACTTTTTTATTTTGCCTCTGCCTGATAGTACATCATGGATCATACAACTGTACTGAATAAGTAGCTGGTCATTCTAGTAAAATTAGTTTAAGTACAAACAATGGGTAAATAATTGACTCTGAAAGGTATTAGCAAGTAAAGAGTCTGAGCACATGCCCATGAATCTGCCCTTCTCTCCCAGATTTTCTGCTAAGGATTTCTTGCTATTCTAAGTATTATATTGTAACTCTTCCTTTTCTCCCTCTCATCCAAGCAGACTACCTCACAGCTGGGCCTCAAAGTTGGTTGAGAATACTGTGGTAGCAGTACCAGCTACATAATTTACAAGGCCAAAAGAAAATAAAAATGTGAGTATCCTTACTTAAAGAGTATTAAGAAATTTAAAGGGACAACTGTAGAGGATTAAACCAGGCACAGGGCCCTTACTTTTAAATGAGGGGCTCTTCCCAGTCTATGCAGGTGGTGTCAATGGTACAGGGCAACATGTAAATGAGGGAAGAGTAGAGCTAAGGGCAATGCTGTAATACAGGGGAAATGATCACTGCCAAGCTCCACAGTACTGGTAAGGAAGGAGGAAAGCCCAGGGGATGGAAAAATCACCCTGGGGAATAATGAATTGAAGCCTAGAAAAGATCAGAATTTGTTCTATTTCAAGTTCAGTGGCTAACATGGACAGCTTTTAATTATGATTTCCCAAAGCTACAATTTTCATGTTATTTTTAGTCTATCTATTTTCATATTGTGATGATAGTAAAACCCTTAGAAAAACCTCAAAAGGGCTCTGAGCTTGTTTCCAGAACAGATGATAGGAGAGAATCAGAGAAACAGACTATTCTTCTGTGCTGTTGTGAATCAAGAAGAAGGAAAAAAAAAGAACCCTAACCTGTCCCTGTGGTTTAAAGTAGGGTTTCTTAGTCTTGGTATTACTGACATTTGCAGAGTATACTTAGTAGCATCTTTGGTTTGTTCACATTAGATGCTAATAGCACAATCCCAATTGTAACAACCAAAAAAATGAGTCTGGACATTGCTAAATACCCTTGGGTGTTAGGAAGCAGGAGAGGCAAAAGTAGATCTGCTTGAGAACTGCTGGTCCAGAGCATGAGAAAGAGGACAGAAGGGTCATTCTAGTAAAATTAGTTTAAGTACAAACAATGTGTAAATAATTGACTCTGAAAGGTATTAGAAAGTGAAGAGTAATGACAGAGGCCCAGAACTCATAGCAGAAGTAGGAAGGAGAGTTCTCCACTGGCATATGCCAGCACTCAACCAGCTGTGCTCCCTTCTTTGAAGAGTCGCATCCCAGTTCCTCCTTTTTGGGCTCTGAGAGCCCCCTAAGTAGCCTGAACTTGATGCTTCTTTTCACTGCCAAACAAATAGGCACTGGTAGGGAACCCAGACAATTGGCCACTAAGATAGGAAGAATTGCGAGAAACAATTTTTACCTTAAATTGAAATTCAATGCATTTCCTGATAAAATAATAATTACCTATAATAATTCAGACATATTTTAGTTATGGGCTGGCTTAACATGGTATAACCATACTGTTCCTAGTAGACAATGTAGAGTTCCAAATATCTGAAATATGAACTTTTATATCACAACCCCTAAGTTAGAAAGTGTCTGGATGTACATGTATACATTTGTCTCTATGTATAGATTTTAGAAAAAGCTCTCTTATTTGCCATAGGACTGGGAATTCTGCACATGTGCCGGTCTGTTTTTGACTACTGAGAAAGGCACAGCCCTGTGTAGAATGACTGTGGGTGTTTAAGCACAGGCATAGCAACAAAGTAGAACTGACAAGCTGAACGTAAACATGCTAATTCCATAAATGCTTAGTATGTTATCAGTAGGCCTGGCTACTTCCAAACAAATCCCAGAGAAAAAGCATCTAATCAAACAGTCACATGAAAAAGCAAAACTTACTTTAGCCTTCATAAATCACCTTTGAAACTAAAATCTCCATTAGAACAAAAATAAATTGACCACATGGGAACACAGTGAAGTTCCATAATGAGGCAAAGTAAAATTTATCTAAAACTCCTATATATTTAAACTTCTATTTCTTTTTGTTCATTTTAAACACCATAAACTGAATATTAGCAAGCCAACAGCCCATAATTCACTCTGCTGCTAACTAGGAACACCAGATGCTATGCCTGAAGATCCTGAGCCTGTACAAATATCCTCCCCATTCCTCAACTGTCCTCCTATTGCAGGGAAACAAATATTCTGCTGTTTTGCTAAGCTTGTCCCCATATCCATGCTCTTGATCTCTCCTACTTCCTCCTGAGTTTGCTGTATTAAATCACCCAACTTCTGTTCTCACAATTTCCATCTTCCCCCTTCGTCTCCTTGGGATTCTCCCCTTAAAGAGACAAAAAATACTAGAACACTGACCACCTAAAACATGTCCTTAATTGCATCACTTCTCCCTCAATTCATCTCTACCCTTCTACCACTAGTAAAAATCCAGACTTACTTCCCCACCTTCCATTCATTCTCTTCTTTTCAACCCAGGTTTTGTCCCTACTATTAAATTAACACTGACCTTGCTTCAGATCCCAGTAACCTCATTACCAACTCTTAATTCTTGAGTCAAGCCTCCTCTGTCCTACTTCACTTCTACATTCACCTCCTATGAGGAGACTTATGGAAGTTTGCCTACAAGGTGGTCTGTTGTATATTTCAGTATGCTCTGATACTGTTAAGCCACAAAGTTGAACACAGCACAGTAATTATCAGAGAGATAAGACCAGAAGCACTTTTACTTTCTAATAAAAAAATACTTAAAATGCATAACATATGTAAGGAAAAATATGTTAAACTTTTGGAAAACAAAAGAAACAAAAGTGGCCTTTAAAATCTCATAAGGAGGGGGACAGGAATAGAAAGACAGTGGAATAATTCTGACTTAACTTTCCTATGTACATATATGAATACACCACAGTGAGTTTCCACATCATGTATAATCACAAGTCTAGAATCCTAATTAGAATAAAAACAAAATTTAAAAATTTTTTAAATTTACTTTTAAAAATTTCAAGAGTTTGATTCTGCATAGTTATTCTACCTTTGTCAAGATAGGCAAAGATGTGTTGGGGCTGTGACTCAGTGGTAGAGCTCTCACCTAGCACCTGTGAGACCCTGCGTTTGATTCTTAGCACCACATAAAAAAATAAAATAAAGGTATTGTGTCCACCTACAACTATATATATATATATATTTGTTTTTAAAGAGACAAAGATGCTAACGCAGTTGCTAGCATAGCAACTAGCACATAGCATAGATGCTAACATAGTTTGCACCCAAACACTAGTGGGATACATTTGTGATTCAATATAGGAAGCCCAGTATGATAGAAAGAGCACTAGTTTGGCAGCTAAATGCTTTGGTCCTGGCACAGCCATTATGTAGCTTCGTTGTCTTAGGCAAGTCATCTTATCCGTCTGGATATATTTTCACTAGTAAATTAGAAATAATAATAAATATTGCGTCTATCACTGAAAGTTATCAAAACACTGATAAACTATAAGGATGTTATTTGAAAATACAAATTTTATTAAGTTGCTCAGAATTTTTTCTAATGCTAATATTACACAAATTTAATGAAAATCTTTTTCACTTTCATAAGGCATTTACTACATCTAATCAAACAAAAAAGGATCATGGGCCCACAGATGTAACTCCATAGTAGAACACATGCCTAGTATACACAACGCCCTGAGTTTGAGCCCCAGCTACATGGAGAAAAAAAAGAATAAAAGATTTTATCACATTCTTGTAGGCATTTTATATTCACTGACTCTTGAAAAGTTAAATATGTAAGACACTAGGTTAGGGTTAAATAAATGAATGCTGGTTCTGCCCAGAGGGAATTCACTGTCTACACTATAAACTACTCTATTTCAAATCAACCCCAAATAATATCTTAGCTGTCTAGTTACGGTCAGCAAAACCAACTTAAATACCATGGACTGCAAACATCAAAGGTCAAACATGAGCAACCCTTTATTTTGTGCTGGTGTCCTAGAAAGAAAGGGCTAGATAATAACAAGAAAAATATGATGTAACCCAAAGCAAAGCTTGATTCATGTGGCTGTGCAAATTACAATGTAATCTCTTATTAAGGCAAAAGATAACAATTTGGACTAAAGAGATGGAGGAACAAAGCAAAAGGCAAGAATTAGGGTTGATGAAGATGAAGGAGCAGTAACCACATGGTATAGCTATTTGTCTAAATTTCGCCATGAACTCTCTATAACTTACAAGTAGTGGCATATAATATTAGTTAAATGCCTGAAAAGGTACAATTATCTTAAGATGCCCATGGTATAAGACTATATATAATTCACAGTGCTTAAATTTCTTATATGCTACTCTCAAAGAAAATGCTTCAATAACTTTTTTTAACATATTAGTTACACAGTATGCTTCATTTGCACTTTTCATTTACTTGTAACTTGCCAGCATACTTGGAACTATTTGTTCAGTGCTTGTGTTCTTTATTTGATTCAAAGTTTTGTGAGGGTAGGGTGCAGTTCTCACTTTTTTATTTAAACAGGATCTATAATATAATCAGCAATATATGCGGTTGAATTCATGAATTATTTCAAACCCACTCATCTTCAGGAACTTTGACTTCTAATAGAAAAAGATCTTTTATTAGCTATTTATAAAAGAGGTGCCCATCAGAAGAGCTTACATGAAACTAATTTCAGTAGTATAAATTAATTCCTAACTTTTAAATAGTGGAATCCTAATAAAATATTTAAAACTATATAAAAACAGTGACATAAGATCAAATAGATTTTAATGTCAATACTAAGTGGTATCATCAATAAAAGAAAAAAAAGGCTCTTAGATGAGAAAAATAAAACAACCATTTTATCCAAGAATAATACCTAAAACAGACTCAGCTAAAAATAAAAAGAAATAACAAAGAAACAGCAAGCAAATAGACATAAAAGCAAAGATTCCAATGTCTATAATTTAAGGCAATTAAGTGTTAAGTCAAAGTACAATCCATTGTAATGAAATAACTTCTATAAAATAAATGTTTTCTTATCAATAAATTTCACAAAATTGGAATTTTCAAGGGCAAACTCACCTATGTAGACTGAGTTTTGGGTAAGTCTCTCTAACATCTCATTCCACCATTCAATATTAGATAAAAAAGTGTCACAAGAGATACTAAAAACATTTTTAAAAATCACTAGAAAATATGTAAACTATCTTAAACCATTAACCTGAAAATTATGAAATGCATAGATTCCTAGAAAAACACATTATAAGAAGAAATAGAAAATATAAACATTCATCTACGTATCTATTAAGTTTCCCAATAAAATATTAGGAAGAGATGACTTAACATTTAATTTTTTCAAAGAAAAATACCAATTTTACCAAACTCTTACAGATAATATTTGGGGGGGGGGGGTCATCTCCAAGCTTATTTCATAAGGTCAGGAAACCCTTGGTACTAAGGTATGAGAAGAAAAGAACAAGGAAAGAAAATAAGTCAATCTCCCTTCTAAATAAAATGCAAAAATATTCTTAACCAAATAAAAGCAAATTTAAACAGAGAAAACAATGACACACATCCTAACCACACTGGGCTGGATCCAGGAATTCAAAGTCTACTTAACATTCCGAAAAAACAAGTAGTAAGATTCATCTTATAAAGCAATCACTACAATTCACTGTATTAACAGAATAAATAATAAAAAAATTACTTGGCCATTTAACTAGGTAGAAAAAAGTTGATGATATTAAAAACCTATTCATGAAAAATATTCTTAAACTTGGATTAGAAATTAATTTCCTTAAACATTAAAAAGAAACATTAAAACATGGAGTAACATTAAAAATATTCTTTGATATCATGAAACTAAGATATCTTTTATCAACAGTTCTATTCAATTACAAGCTCTATTCAAGACTGTATTGGAAGTCTTAGTAAAATAATAGGAAAAAATCAGAAGTTTAAGGATTGGTAAGAAAGAAATAAAATTTTCATTGGCAGATGACATGTTTGTTCATGTATAACAGGATTACAAATGATTTACTAAGTGAATTTAGAAAGATAAATGAATACAGAATCAATGTATAAAATCAATAAAATCAACATATTTCTTCAGGAGAGAAATTTAAAAATCTTAGAATCAAACAAGAATAATGATAAAATATCAGAACCTCTGGGACACCATGAAGGCAGTTCTAACAAGAAAGTCTACAGCTATAAGTGTCTACCTAAGAAATCAGAAAAATCCCAAATAAACAACCTAATGATGAATCTCAAAGCCTTTGAAAAAGAACAAACCAATTCCAAAACCAGGAGAAAGAAGGAAATAATTAAGGTCAGAACCAAAATCAACAAAATTGAGAATAAAAAAAATATAAAGGACTGATAAAAAAGAACTGGTTCTTTGAAAAGATAAACAAGAATGATAAACCCTTAGCCAAATGAACCAAAAGAAAAGAGACCCAAAATAATAAAATTAAAGATGAAAAAGAAGAAATCGCCACAGACATCACAGAAATCCAGATCAGTAAGGAATATTTTGAAAACTTTTACTTCAATATAGTAGAAAACCTAGGAGAAATGGATACATATCTAGACACATGCGACCTGAGAAAATTGAATCAAGAGGACCACAAAAACCACAAATCGATAACTAGTAATAAGACAGAAGTAATTAAAAATAAAACAAAACCTTAACAACAAACAAAAGCCCAGAATCAGATGAATTCTCAGTTGAATTCTACCAAACCCTTAAGGAAGAACTAATGCCAAAGCTCCTCAAATTTTTCCATAAAATAGGAAAGTATGAAACACTCAAATTCATTTTATAAAGCCAGTATCACACTCATAAAAAAAAATAATAAGGATCCATCAAGAAAGCAAACTATAGACAGTATCCCTGATTAACTTAGATGCAAAAATCCTTAATAAAATATTAGCAGACAGTATTCAACAACATATTAAGAATATTGTACATCATGATGGAGGTGGTTTTATCCCACAGATGCAAGGATGGCTGAATATATACAAATCAATTAATGTAATTCATCACATAAATAGAATAAGGACATAAATCAGTCATCTCAAGAGATGCAAAGAAAGTCTCTGATAAACTTCTGTACCCATTCATGATATAAAAAACAAAACAAAACAAAACAGAAACAAAAAAACACCACTCGGAAGAAAGCTGGCATGGTAGTGCACTCCTGTAATCCCAGTGGCGCAGGAGGCTAATGCAGGAGGCCTCCAAGTTCAAACTCAGCCTCAGCAACTTAACAAGGCCCTAAGCAACTGAGCAAGAGACTGTCTCAAAATTTAAAAAATAAAATAAAAATAGCTGGGGATGTTGCTAAGTAGTTAACTGCCTCTTGAGTTCAATCCCTGGTATTTAAAAAACAACAACAACAACAACAAAAAAAAAAAACTGAAGCCTCTAGGGGTAGTAGGAATCTACATCAACATCATAAAGGCCATATGTGAAAAACCCAAAGTCAAAAAACACAGTGAATGGGAAAAAACTGAAAGCATTTCCTTTAATATCTGGAACAAGACAAGGATGTCCACTCTTACCACTCCTATTGTAGTGCTAGAAATTCTAGTCAGAGCAATTAGGCAACAGAAGAAGGCAAAAGGAATAAAAATAGGAAAGGAAGAAGTCAAATTATCACAGATATTATTTACAGATGAGCTAATAAACTCGGTAAAGTATCAGGTCATGAAATCAATATACAAAAAAAATAGTTTTCTATATACCAATAATGAATTTACTGAGAAAGAAATCAGAAAAACAATTTCATTCACAATAGTCTCGAAAAATAAAATACATAGGAATAAATTTAACAAAGGAGATGAAACATCTCTACAATGAAAACCATAGAACATGTAAGAAAGAAATTGAAGACACAAGATGAAAATACCTCTCATGTTCATGGATAGGCAGAAGTAACACTGTTAAAATGGCCATACTACCAAAAGCAATATAAAGACTCAGTGCAATACTGGTCAAAATACCAATGACATTTTTCACAGAAAACAGTCCTAAAATTCATTTGTAAGAATAAAAGACCCAGAATAGACAAAGCAATTCTAAGCCAAAAAAAAAAAAAAATGCTGGAGGCATCAAAATACCTGACTTCAAACTATAATACAGAGCTATGGTAACAAAAACTGCACAATATTGGCATAAAAACAGACACACAGACTAATGGTACAGAATAAAGACAGAGATAAAATCACTCAGACACCTCATCTGATCCTTGACAAAGGTGCTGAAAACATACATTGGAAAAAAAGACAGTCCTTTAAACAAGTGGTGCTAGGGAAACTGGCTATTCATACAGAAAAATGAAAGTAGACCATTATCTCTCACCCTGCACAAAAATCAACTCAAAATGTATCAAAAACCTAGGAATTAGACCAGAAACTATGCAATCCTAGAAGAAAATGTAGGTCAACACTCCAACCTATAGGCAGAGGCAAAGACTTTCTCAACAGAACCCCTAAAGCAAGAAATAATGCCAAGAGTTAACAAAAAGGATGGCACCAAATTACAAAGCTTCTGCACAGCAAAGTAAACAAAATGTGAAGAGAGAACCTACAGAATAGGAGAAAATCTTTGTGAGTTACTCTTTTGACAAAGGATTCATATCCAAAATATACAAAGAACACAAAAAACTTAGTACCAAAAAAAATGAATTAAGTTATTAAGTGGGCAAATGAACTAAGCAGACACTTCTCAAAGAAATACAGATGGCCAACAAATACATGAAAAGATGTTGAACATCAATAGCAATTAGGGACGTGCAAATCAAAACTACACCAAGATTTCATCTCACTCCAATCAGAATGACAGCCATCAAGAATACAAACAATAATAGGTACTGGAGGGGATGTGGAGAAAAAGGAACACTTTTATACTGTTGGTGGGATGATAAATTAATACAACCAGTATGGAACTCAGTATGGAGTTTCCTCAAAAGAGCAGGAATGACCCAGCTATACCACACCTTGGTCTTTATCCTAAAGAATTACAGTTATCATACTACAATGATACATGCACATCCATAATTATAGCAGCAGAATTCGAAACAAACTATGGAACCAGCCCAGGTGTCCATCAACAAATGAATGGATAGAGAAAACATGGTATGTATACACAATGAATTTTATTCAGCCATAAAGAAAAAATGAAATTATGTCATTTGCAGGAGAACATTATGATAAGCAAAATAAGGTAGACTCAGAAGATCAAGGGTTTTAAGTTTTCTCTTATATGAAGAAGGTAGAGAGGAAAAAGGAAAAGAAAGGTGAGGGGTGAAAGGACACATCAGGAAGGAAGAACAGTAGAGTTATACAAAGGGACCAGGGGAGCAAGGAGGCGAGGGAAAGAGGAAGTACTACAGAATGATCTTGGCCAAATTATACTGCTATATTGTGTGCATGCACAAATACATAACAACAAATCCCATCAATATGTACAACTATAATGCACCCATAAAATACAGAAAGAAAAATTATTTCCAATATTGGCAAAAGAATTAGAAAATAAAAATTTTATAACTTTACCATGTATGGTAACATCAAAAACATCAAATATCTAGGAATCAATCAAAACATCTAAGATCACTACAGTGAAAAGTGTAAAACCTTCATACACCAAAATTTGTAGATTATAAGTACAAGACAATGCTATAAAAATATTAACTCTTCCCAATTGGTCTAGATTCAAATCCTAGCAGGTTTTATGAAATGAACAAGCTGAGTCTAAAATTTATGTGGAAATGCAGACAGACCAAGAACAATCAGGGATAATCTTGAATCAGAATTAGCAAAGCTTCAAAACTTACACTACCATACATTTAGACTTTTTGTAAAGCTGGAATAAGTAAGATGGTACAGTCTTAGAAAAAGAACAAACTAATAGAATTCAACAGAAGAGAAGAGAAACGGATTAACATGTACAAATAGACCAAAGAAAAGAACAGGGAGTCCAAAAATTGACTTTCACATACATAAGCATTTCATCTATGACAAAATTTAACAATACAAAGCAAAGGAAAAAGAATAGTCTTCAATAAATAATTCTAGTTCTGTTGGATATCCTTATGGAAAAAAAAATAAATCCACCTCACATCAAAATCAAATGTCAATTCCAGATGGACTGTAGATCTAAATGTAAAACAAGCTTCCAGAAGATAACACAAGGGAATATACTGATAATCTTGGAATAAGTATACATTTCTTAAATGTGACACAGAAAAACCAAGGAAGAGATTAATAAAGCATGTTCCTTATCTTGTGCAAATCTTCATCACAATATTACATGCAAAAATGTGTAAAAAAGATATGTATACAGCTTAACGAAGTTTCACAAACATGCCTGTGTAACTACCACCCAAATCAGAAAAAAGAATATCAGTAGCACCCCAGAAGTTCCCACACCCTTCCAGTCTCTGTCCCACCTTTCAACTTGCTTCAAATTATAAGATCATATTTATGAAAAGACAGCATTAAGAAAGAAAAAAGATAATCTGCAATTGGGAACAAGCATTAGGACTTATAACCAAACTACCCAGAGAACTCCCACAATCAATGAGAAAAGGACAAATAACCTAATACAACAATGCTTAAAAGACTTGAGAAGGACTTCATTAAAAAAAAGAACTTCTAGATGGTCAGTATACATATAATTAGTTATTAATATCATTAGTTACCAAGAAACTGCAAGCTAAATCAATAAATATCCCAAAACATATACTGGAATGTTAAAAATTTTAAAGACTCATAATTAGGACATGAAGCATCCCCCACAAGCCTGTGTTGAAGACTTGTTCTCACTGCAGCTATGTTCAGAGGTGAGGTTTTAGGAAAGTGATTGGATCATGAAGGCTCTCACCCTCAACAGATTAATCTACTACTGATGAATTAATCTGATGGCGTTATGGGAGGTACTGGAAATTTGAAGAGGTGGGGCCTAGTTGGAGGAAGTAGGTCACTGGGGGCATGCCCTGAAAGGATATTTCTTATGCTTGACCCCTTTCTCTCTCTCTCTCTATGCTTCCTGGCTGCCATGAGCTGAGCAGCTTTCCCGCCCTTTTACCATGATGCTCTGCCTCACCTTATGCTCAAAGCAATGGAGTCAAATGATCTTGGAATGAAACTTCTAAAATTGTGAGCCAAAATAAATCTTTCCACCTGTTTTTCTCAGGTGTTTGTCACAATGTCAAAAGGCTAACACAAAGATTGATGACAATACGAAGTATTGACAAAGATTTGAAGTAACTGTATAGTGCTGGCAGAAGTATAACTTCACATAATCAAGTGAAAAACTGATAGTATCTAATACAGCTGAACATAAGCACACACTATGAGCCAACAATTCTCCTCCCAGGTGTAAACCCAAAGTATGTGCTACAATGTTTTCACTGAAGCCATATCCTAATAGCCAATAAGACAGACAGAACCCAAAACAGTCAATGGAGGGAGGAGGAAATAAACCTAACATCAAATAAAAACATCTTTATAAGTAACATACAAAAAGAGTTAAGAGTTTATGTTGCATTCATTAAATGAGAACAGCACAATTTTACACATAAATACCATGAAAACAAGTCATCAGAAATTAAAATACAATCACTAAAATAAAAAATAAGAACTAGAAATTAAAAATCAAGACAATATCCCAGAAAGTAAAACAAGATAGAAAATACAAAAGCAGATAGGCAAATTAGAAAAAATTATAAAATGATTAATACCCAATTACACAAAAAAAGAATGGAAAGTTGAGGTGTTCAAGAGAGAAGGGAATTATTAAAGAAAAGACACAAGAATATTACCCAAACAAAGGACAGGAGTCATCCATATCACCCACTGAAACACTGAATGAAAAAGGACCTACAATATACACACACCACTGAATTTTTTAAAATAATAAATATACTAATCACTCTCCCTGAAGGTAGAGGACAATGAAGCAAGGCCTTCAGAACTCCAGAGAAAATGATTTGTAAAATCAAGTCATTTTAATGTGCACCTTCTCAAAACCTTTGCCTCCTATTACATTAGTAAGCTACTGGAAGATGTATTACTAACTTAGGAAATATACCAAGATGCAGGAAGACAGAAATCCAGAAAACAAACTGCAACACAGACGCTCAGCAAAAGCAAAGCCAGAGCTACAGCTGCATAGCAAGACCAGAGAACTAATCCAGCCTGGGTAAGAGCTAAGATGACTCCAGAAAAAGCGTAAGGAGGAATCTCATGGATTCAGCAAATGGAATATATTGTTGATGGCAGGTGGCAGAAATTTTATAGTACAGGAAAGATTTACTATGATTACATAGACAAGATTAAGATTAAGATTAAAAACAACAACAAAGAATCATGAGTGAATGAAGTGGTGATGATAGGGCATCACTTTTCCTAACCATGAATATTTTCAGTTACTACAATAATAAGCCCTGATTATTTAACCTATTTATCTAAAACTGAGATACAACTATGTTAGGAGCATGACAGCAGAGAGAAAACCACATACAAATCTACAATTGCAGGATGTCAAGAAATAATGCCTAGAATTAACAAATTAACAAAGGCAGCCTAATAAATGTATCATTTAGAAATACAGAGGTAATTACAAAGGAATAAAATAACTGAGAATAAATGCTTTAAGTTTTAAAAAGACATAAAAAAATTGAAGTAGTATACTACCACTGCAAAAAATAAGTTTTTCAGTACTATTTAATTTTTTTAATCTATATTACTTTTGTTCAGAGAAATAAAAATTTTTAAAAATTCATGGATTCTTCAACATGACAGTCATCATTTTAAAATGGATTAGAAAAATATATGGTGATTAGCGGTGACAATGAATGAATACACTTATGGATGCCTTAATTTTTAAAAATCCACATATAGTGTTTCCATTGCAACTCTTACCTCCATAAACCATCAGTTTATATCTCAAAATTCCCCCTGCCCCCACTTTGGGCTCCAACCTATCATCTTTTATACCGGGATAGCCAACGATTAGTTTAAGAGTATAAATTTTCTAATACTGAAATTCATATTTTATTATATTTGAAAAATATTCTTGAGCAGGAGGATCACAAGTTTGAGGCCAGACTCTGGAAACTTAGCAAGGCCCTAAACAAATCAGTGAGACCCCATCTGAAAAAAAATAAAGTGCCTCTGGGTTCAATTCCCAGTACTAAAACAAAAACTGAGTGACCCTGAAGTTATTTTATATTCCTGTCAAAAACAGTAACATCATTCTTCCAGTCAATTCTTCACCTGGCCCAGTCAGCTAATTCTAGGATCCTTCACAGAGACAGTTGATCAACCAATATAGTTTGTCAATTATACCACCATAAAACAAGCCTTATAACTTATGCTTTTTTAACTTCCTTGAAGAGTTTTGTTGATGATCTTCTAGCCCCAAGTCAGTTCTCATACATACAATAGTCAGAAAAAGACTTCCATCTAGAATACTTTCCCCACACTTCTCTGGTTTTGAAAACCATATACTCTCTCATTCTTCCATTTTTCCACTGCATGTATCACAACATGATACTCTATAAGTGCATTTATCTGTCTCTCTCTCTCCCTATCACAGTAGATGGTAAGTTCCATGAGAACAGGAACTTCGTTTTTTGGTCACTACAGTATCACTATTGCTAAGAAAAGTGCCTAGCACAAGTGAAAGGCACCGTAACTGACAAGTGGGTAAATGAACAAATTCATTCATTAATGCAAGGAATACATATGAACACTGATATAATGGAGAGACTGTGCACAAAGAAATGAATAGCTGTAATACAAATGCAATCAGAAAAGGAAAAAGAAGAAACACCGAGGAGGGTCTCCAAATCAGACTTGACAAATGAGAGGTTTTCTAAACAAAAATGACATTAAAATTCAGCCTTCAAGGATGAGTGGGAAACAGCCAGTTAAAGATGGAAAAAGAAACAGCATGAAATACAATCATGTTATGTAAATAGGAGGGGTGGGGATGAATAGCACATTCAAAAAGCTGAACAAGTGAGAAAGTGAAGTCAAAGAGGTAAGCAAAAACCAAATCAAGAAGGGCTTAGTCATGTTGAAGTGTTCTGACTTTACCCTAAAATCTAACAGGAAACATCAAGAGTTTTCAACAGAATATTAATATCAGAGTGTCATGTCAGAAGAGTGAGTGGCTGCAATATGAAGAACAAAGGAAGACAGGAGGAAAAGAGAAAGATAAAATGTTAGTTACCAGTTACTGGTGTAGGGATGGGAAAAGAATATTCCAGAGGTAGGATCAATAGGACTCATTGGCTAATTAGAAATGAGCATGAATAGATGGGAAGAATCAAGGATCACACTCAGATTTCTCATTTGGGTCAGAACAAAGTAGTGAAATTTATTGGAATAAAGTACAAAAAAGGTTTGACAAGATGCTGAAGGAGTTTAGGAAGATGAATTAGAGGTACTGGTGACACTTCCAAGACAGCAATATTGGCAGGTGGACTGATAGAAATAAATGAAACTCAGGATAAGACACAGATTAGGGATCATTAACATATAAGTGATAACTAAATGGAATGAATGAAATCATCCATGGACAGGTTACATTACAGAGAAGCATGTATAATATAGTCTGGGAAAAGATAAAGAAGAATCCAAGTTGGGGATTGAGAAAAACCAAGTACAGAGGAAAACCAAGAGAGTAAAGAGTCACTAAAAAGAAAAAAAAAAAAAAAAAAAAGATGTTTCAGGAGTTGGGGTAGTCACAGCAGTGAATACTAACGCAGGCAGGTCAAACAATTTTAAAACTGAACTTTGTCCATTCAATTTAACAAAGATCATCAGTCATCTTGGTGAGAACAATTTCAATGGCATAGTAAAAATAAAAGCTGTATATCAGAGATATCAAAATTGAGTAAGTCAGACACAGTGGTATATATTTGTAATCTCAGCAACTTCAGAAGCTGAGGCAGGAGGACTGCAAACTTGAAGCCAGCTTGGTAACTTAGGGAGACCCTGCCTCAAAATAAACAATGAGGGGGCTAGAGATAAGAGTGCTCCTGAGTTCTATCCCTAGTACCAAAAACAAATTTTTTAAAAATTAAAAGTAAAATTAAAAATTGAATAAAAGATAAACAGGAAACACATACACACAATGCCAAGAAGTTCTGACTACAAAGGAAAAGAAAAAGAATAAATCTAAAAGGAAGATATGGAGTACAATGAATATTTTTTTAAAGATGGACAAGATTTGAATGTAATTTAATGCTTTTGGGACGAAACCAGTTTATAGAGGTTAAAGATAAAAGGTACTTGACTTAATCCATTGGGTGAGGTCTCTGAGAATATATAAAGGAATGCATCTAAGGAGCAGAGACAATGGAATTAGACAATGGAATGAGGCCACAAGGAGATGCATTCAAGTTAAGTTACAAGGAGTAATAAAAAACCTGCATCTTAGTTCAAAATTCTCTAGACATTTCTCATTTGCAAAGTTAAGCACAAATATCTCAGTCTATTCAACTTTACAAGTATTCACATAAATACAAATTTAAAATGAAACACCTTATAAGCTATGGAGTCAGAAAAAAAGAAGACAACCAAAAAGGCATTGATAACACACAACACCATAGAGGTAAATTGAAACTGGAATGAATGTAACTTGTTGGTAAATCTTTTAATGTGGTATGACCTTTGGAAACCCATTTGATAGTATATACCAAAAATGATACTCACAATAGTTATATTTCTTGGAACTTAATCCAAAGAAACATTCTAAGGTATAGAAAGAAATTTATAACATGAAAGAAACTCACTGAGGGCTGGGAATGGAGCTCAGAGATAAAGCACTTGTCTAGTATGCATGAGACCCTAAGTGCCATCCCCAGCATCACACAAAGAAAAAACACCAAACTACCACCTAAAATAACTAAATGGTTAAGTAAATCATATGCTAACACAGTAAACAATTGTGGGCACAATATAGAGTATGGTTAACTTTAAATTATAGGTACAAATTATATAAAACAGATAAAATGTAAATAATAAAATGTGGGGTCAAAGATTTTAAAATACATATATAATTATTGTTGTTGCAGAAGAAGAAATAAAATCGATCAACAAATATATGAAAAAACATTCAAGAGCTCTAGCAATTAGAGAAATGCAAATAAAATTACATTGAGGTTT
The DNA here is from genome assembly GCA_020662805.1 of Glaucomys volans. Taxonomy (NCBI): domain Eukaryota; kingdom Metazoa; phylum Chordata; class Mammalia; order Rodentia; family Sciuridae; genus Glaucomys; species Glaucomys volans. The sequence goes on from JAJEJO010003487.1 coordinate 161,974, forward strand.
CATCTCACTCTAGTCAGAATGGCAATTATCAAGAATACAAGTAACAATAAAGTTGGCAAGGATGTGGGGGAAAAGGTACACTTATACATTGCTGGTGGAACTGCAAATTGGTGAAATCACTCTGGAAAGCAGTATGGTGATTCCTCAGAAAATTTGGAATGGAACCACCATTTGACCCAGCTATCCCACTCTTCAGTTTATACTCAAAGGACTTAAAATCAGTATGTTACAGTGATGCAGCCACATCAATATTTATAGCAGCTCAACTCACAATAGCCAAAGTAGGAGTCCCTCAACAGATGAACAGATAAAGAAAATGTGGTATATATACACAATGGAATATTACTCAGCCTTAAAGAAGAATGAAATCATGGCATTTGCCAGTAAATGCATAGGGCTAGAGAATATCATGCTAAGTGAAATAAGCCAATCCCAAAGAACCAAAGGCCAAATGTTTTCTCTGATATGTGGATGCTAATTCACAATAAGCAGGAGGGAGGCTAAGGAAGAACAGAGGTACTTTGGATTAGACAGAGAGGAGTGAAGGGAGGGGGGTGATAGGGGCAGGAAGGACAGTAGGATTAATCAGACATTATTACCCTATGTGCATATATGATTACATCACTGGTTTAATTCTACATCATGTACAACCAGAATGAGAAGTTACATGTCATTTATGTATGAATGTCAAAATGCATTCTACTGTCATGTATAACTAATTAGAACAAATAAAAATAAAAATAATTATTATTATTTAAAAATGCATTAAAATGTTTAAAGAAAACATTTAAACGGTAAAAGAAAATATTATGATTTTATTGGAAAAATTAAAATGCGGGTATTTTTTTCTTTTGCCTATTCCAAATATTAAAGAATGCAGTACCAAAAAATAAAATAAAGAAAAGCAAATGATAGCATTTTAAAATCTTCTAAAGACTGGCATTTAAAGAAACTTCAACAACATGAACCACCCTCAACTTCCACAATTTCTCATAAAATCTCTTTTTTTAGTCAGCTTGTTTCCTCATTCTTTGCCAATTCCCTAGTAATAGCTTTGTGAAATCTACTCTCCCAAATTGGAACGTTCTCTCCCTCTCAATTGCTTTCCCACCTCCCCTCAATCTTCAAAGTGCAACTATCTCCTATCTTTTCTAAAGCTTATTCCAAACCTCCGAGCCACCTTACCTTAGCCTTCTTCAACACCTACAGCACTTGTCTAAACTATTTATTTGGCAATTTGTACAAGGCAGTACCCAACATTCCCCAGAGTAATGCTTTTAAGAAGCATAGGACATGTCATCTATTTTCTCTGCCCAAGCAGCCAAATTTTTTTGTCAAAACAAAAAAAGGAGTATAATGTCCTTCATGGGATTCAGTACTTAAGCTAATCTATTTCTCAATCATAAAACGTTAGGATGAGACTACACGGGATATAACTGTGGGAAATGAGAAGGAAGTACAGGTGCTAGAATGCCTGGAATGAATGATAATTTTCTTGGTTATAACAAGTACATACTGAAATATTTCACGAACTTTTCACATGCAATGTGTTTAAAGTTGTCATAGTTTTTAAGTTTATCTTTCATCTGGAAAGTTTCTTCTAATATATTTTAAACCATTCTTTCTAAAAGAGAAGGCTGATTTCTGAGAGGGGGTAAAGGGAAGTTTCATATCCTTTGGAGGAAGGTTTCATATCCTTTGGAGGGTTAGAAAACAAAATAAAAGGAAAAAAATCTAAGATCAAGTAGAAGATTCAAATAAGCTTTTTAACTGGCTTTAAGAAACGTAATTAATATTCATAGATTATCTATAACATTGAAAGCCTATCATCACCCTATAATTTAATAATTAAAAGGAAGAAGTAATAACTCAAAGATGAAATTTCTTTGAGGACAGAATGAAAAGGAAGCAACAAGAGTCCAAAAGGCCTTAAAGATGACAGCATCAAAGAAATTAAAATCCGAAATGTGAGTTTTTCACATATTTAAGGAGGTAAGCCAGGAAAAACACCCTTAACGGTAAAATCGAAATTTAAGTACACTAAAATCTTGGGACATCTTTTAAGTATCTGAATGAATAAGGAGATTTTAGTGATCCTACTATTGGGAATAATAGTCTGACTGTTGGCAGAATTCCCTCCAGTTGTTTTCGATCTAATGAAAAGATAATATCAAATATGCTGATACTTTATATAAAAATTATTAGCTATTTACCATAAGGAATTAAAATACCATTTATACTTCACATTTTAATAATGGGCAGAAATCACTACTGAATTCTGTACAGAATTCTACTTAATGTACTTTTCCTATATACTAATTTACACTTTTAGAAGTAAGGTATTTTTAAAGAATCAATATATTAAAAACCCATAATGTGTATAATTTACGTTAGACTGCCATATAATACTACCATATAATGACCTGGCATATGTGTCTAAAAGACAGAATTACTAACTTTTATGATTGCTTCTTATTTAAATCAATCACTTCAAACCTATTGAAGGTGAAATGTAGATTAAAATCCAGAAAACTAATCACATCTTGTGAGTGTGGTCCTGGGGTCTGAACGTAGGGGCGCTCTACAACTGAGCTCTATCCCAAGCCCTTTTATTTTTATCTTTTTTTTTTTTTTTTTTTTTTTGAGACAGTTGTCTCACTAAATTTCTGAGACGGGCTTCAAACTTGTGATCTTCCTGCTGCTCCAGTCTCCTGAGAGGGTGAGATTACAGAGGTGCGCCACCATACCCAGTTTAAAATTCAACACCTTTTTTTTTTTTTTTTTTTTGGCAGGGGCAAGTGTGGGGCATTGAACTCAGGGGCACTCGACCACTGAGCCATGTCCTCGGCCCTATTTTGTATTTTATTTAGAGACAGGGTCTCACTGAGTTGCTTAGCACCTCGTTGTTGCTGAGGATGGTTTTGAACTCATGATGGTCCTGCTTCAGCCTCCCAAGCCACTGGGATTACAGGCATAAACCACCACGTCCAGCTTAAAATTCAACATTCTTAAAGGAATTATACCACTAACTGGAATATCTTATTAAAAGAATGGGATGTGATTATAAAATAAAATATCTACAAGAACCTCAAGAATAGAAACCTCATTGTCTAATTCATTTACTGTATAAAAATAACTTCACCAAATGGGACAGGCAACTTAAAGCTTAAGTAATGGGGGAGCAAAATTGCAAAAATTTTTGTCTATGTATATTTTGCTAATAATGGCTGAGTAGCTGTCATCTGCCATACATGTGTCAAAATAAAATTAAAATCAACATCTTTCCTTTACTAACAAACCTGACTCTAAACTGGAATAGTCAAGATGACAAATCATGATGTTAAAAGCATTAATACAAAAATTGTCTCTCTGCTTTCCTATATATTTTGGGATCCTATTGGCGACACAGTAGTCCCATATTACCTTAATTTTTATGTTGAAGATAATGAAGGCAAAAGACAACCCATGTCTTAGTACAATCAAAGCAGCCTATAAATTTCGTCAAATAATATGAAGATAAAGTGAAAAACATCCCAAGCTTTTGGAGAAGTAATCTGCCTTCCTGTCTGTGGAAACTAAAAGGAAGACTAAACCTTCAAAAGACCAGCATTAAAATGACATTCCTTTTTTGCAGAGAGGGAAGGAAGGGATTTAGCTTTTGTGACACATACTTTTCATTTGAGAATCTCATAAACCATAATAAAAGAGGAAAACTCAAAACTATTTAACATACCAAAGAATAAGGAGCAATTATTCTGGCTTCTTCAGCTTTAAAGTTCTAGGTTACCAGTATCTCTATAGACAGCAACACATTCAGTAAATATAATTACTACAGTTTTTAAAATCTGAGACTGAAATTAGGTACAGAAAACAAATTACTGTCAGAATGACCAGAAACTGCTGACTGACTGGTCTTTAAATAAAACATTTGGTTTTATAGACTAGACAAAGAAAAGATGAGGATAAAAATCTATTAAATGCTATCTAAGAAAATCCAAATTCCCAGTGTAGAACAGTGTTAGCAAAGATTATATTCTACCTTTACATTTTGGGATTTTTGAAGCAAACTGTTTTACCCAATTATGCACTTTCAAAAATTTCAGTTAATAAAAATCTCTGTGAGGAAATGATTTTTAAATCACCAAAAAGCGAAAGGACAAGATGTTCAAGATTTCAGACAGTATCTGAGAAAGAATACAACTAGGGAATACCTAGTGAGCAAAGTTCAGAATAGCAGAATTCCTTCCATGCTGCAATGAATATTCTGAAACTACCAGCTATTTGGCAACTATCCTGGATGCAGTAGTAAAACAGAAGGAAAAAGCCTCACACAGAAAGCTGAATGGCCCAAAGAAAACCTAAGTGGTGACAAGAACCTAAAGGCACATGCAGGTACGCATCTTTTATATTGGATGTGATACACTTACATGGCCCCTGTTGAATCTCTTGGGGACCAACAGTAAAGCAAGTTTAGAACTTCAAATCTTGAGACATCTATAGCAAGATGCGGATCCAATGTGGCTCCAAATATCTTCTGTTTTCCTGGCTCACCTGAAGAGGAAAAAACACTACAGAGGATGTGGGAACTGAATTTCTTTATGTAGATTCTTCTAGAGCAACTGTCTGAAAGTTTTGGCCCAGTCCTTTATGAAGTCTGGAGATGAGACATTTGAAGGACTAGTGAACAACAAATCCAAATGAAAGGGTGGAGTGAGACATCTAAAAAGGGAGTATGAGAGCAAAAGATAATGGTTGTAGGTCACTCAGTGTTCCTCATCCTTAGGTGGGAGGAGGCAGAGAAAGGAGAGGAAAACAATGCACAGACACTTCTCCCTCCACTCCCTTACCCACTGTTACTGGAACTTCATGGAAATACCTAAGCTTTTGATCACAATTAGGGAGTGAATAAGCAACATTATGTAGAAGGTTTAGCATTTTGTCAAGTCTCCCTCCCCTGGCTATATGACATCATTATGCAGCAGGGAGACCTTTCAGATAATACCATTTTTCTAAGAAAAGATTCTGGTGGAATACAGCTTGAAGCAATAAGAAAGAGAAAAATAAACTGAATTTGTACAAAAATGGAACTCACAAGACAATATACCATATTTACAAAGTTTATGTTTTCCAAAAGGGGTAGGATGGTTTTCATGAAATAAGAAATCAGAATCCCCCCAAAAAAATAGTCTCTAAGTACCAGAAAATATTTTTTAACTAAGCAACACAGACTGCATGCTTCATCCTTCTGTGCCATATTATCCCTAGAATAGAACTATTCTAATAGAAAAGAATTATCCCTAGAATAGAATAAACTAGATCAGCAGAACCAAGTCTGATATATTACCACACAAACTATAAAACTATAGACCATGTTATTAGTTAGAATCATTTTTAATAAACTTTTAAACTTTTTCCTTAAAATATTTAACCCAAATCTTATAATATTTATTCTTCTGCATTCATGTAATACCCCAGGGCACAAAATATTTTTTTTCCCATATACATTCCATTTTAACCAGAATTTTCTTGAACCGTGTCTGGCAAAAAATACCAGAATTTTCTGGAAAATGAGACTGGAGGACAAATTAGGTCCTTACCTGGCGTGGCTGTTCATTCATTCGTTGCGGGTCTGATTTCACTTTATTACTAGGATGGTTCGTGACTTTGGTTACTGGTTGTTTGAAAATTGACGCTGTTTGTCTAATTGGCAATGTTGTATTCAAGTCTGGTTTACCCTGTGAATGAATATAAGTGTGTTTTCATTAATAAATATTATATATAAACATGATTTTTTTCTAATTCAATGTTTATTACTTTAAATCAAATTATTATAAAATTCTTAGTCTAACTCAGCATTTTAAATACTCTGAAAGTGCATCTTAAGTACTTTATGTTGTAAGACAGATAAGAATTTTTTCTCATAACAAATAAAAATCTTTTTGTATACTTGGTTTGTTTTTGTTTGTTTTTTGGTACTGGGGATTGAACCAGGGGTGCTTGACCACTGAACTACATCCCCAGCAGTTTCTATTTTAAGACTGGGTCTTACAAAGTTACTTAGGGTCTCATTAAATTGTTGAAGCCTCGAATCTGTGATCTTCGAGCCTCTGTAGGTAACTCAGTGTTTCTCATCTTCCCAGTCGCTGGGATTACAGACATGTACTACCACATCTTATACACTTTTAAATGTAAGAAAACTCTCTGCATGAAATTCCTAAATTAATTTGATCTGTGAAGTATTAAGGGTTTTAAGTTACCAAATGTTTGAGTTATAAAAAAGGAAGGAGAACATTAAAGACAACAATCACTGGGATAGCAATCATTTCTACATTCTAAGAATAGAAGAAAATATTGGCACTAAATATATTTGGGTATTAAAACATAAACAACCTGATCAACAACTAGGAAGCCACACATAACACAAATTAACTTTTCTTTTATATAAAAATGAAATAATTCTTAATAGAACTCAATTAAGAAAAATGTAATAAAATAAGCATATACTGGTTGAGCATGCCTAAATTGAATACTTAAAATTTGGGGGGCACCAATGTCATCCTAAGTGGAAAATTCCACACCTGACTACAAGTGACAGGTCATAGAACACAGGTTTGCTAAAAATATTTATAAAATTACCTTCAGGCTATGTGCAGTGAGTATACATAAAAAACAAATTTCATGTGTAGATGTGGGTCTCATTCCCAACTGATGTATCTCATGCATACATGCAAATATTCTAACATCTGAAAAGAATGCAAATCCAAAACACTTCTGGTCTCAAGCATATTGGATGAGGAATATTCAATCAGTATTCCTAAATTTTAACATATTCACATTTAGTTCTTTACAGAAGAGAGTTTAAATTAGGCTTCAGAAAGCTCTGTAACACATTCATCAAGTTTTAGCCAAGCAGTAAATAAAATGTGAGACGTGTTCTAGTGAGGTCAAAACACAGCATACAGTTGTTATTAAATTCTTTTGCAATACCTCCCCCCAAAAGAGGGGGGAAATGCAATTTAATGATTATGCCAATTCTGGCAAAAAATAAATTTCATATGCATATATACATACATATATATACACATACGTACACACCCATACATGTCTATGTACCTTCAGAATGTACACTCATTTATATGAAAAGATATACCCCATGTATTTATGAAATAGAAATATTCTTGACAAATTTATAGGATATTCGATGAGTTTTTTAATATCTCCACATAGAAACTGTAGTACCAACTTCATATTCCCAAACAATTCTCAAACCCAAGCATGTATAGGGTTTGTTAAAACAATGTGGACTGGGCCTGATCCCCAGAGATTGAGATTTAATAGAGCTGAGGTGAGATCTGGAAAATTGCGTGTCTATGAAAGGCTCCATAATACTGACGCTGCTGATGCAGGAGTCAAACTTGAAGAAGCAATGCACCAAAACAAAGACCGCTAATTTGTGGAGTTACACCAAATCTAAATGACGGATGTGTGTTGTTCACTTTTTGGTACTTTCAGTACATTAAGCCAGCAGGAGTCTTCACATAAAGTCCAGAATTCCAGATCCTCACAAACATGGAAAGGTATAGGAGAATGCTAGACTTTGCTTGGTCACAATAGGCCCTGACTGGCAAGAGCTGCCCACCAGAGATATCAGCTTTTGCACATTTCTCAATTACTCATATTACCTGCCTGAGCTCTATAGGCATGGAGTTTATGACCACTGCTTCAAGAATATTAGCATCTAGGAAAGTAAGTATGTTATTACACTTACAATATTTGAATCCATTAAATGTGCCCTTACCTCTTCCCCTCTACCCACAATACACCTTCCTCTTCTGTATGTACCAGACATTTTTGCCATTCCTTCACATCAGGCTTCTCCCAATGTATGTGTTTTTATCTTTACATTCATCTCAAATTATTCTAACCATATTATTTCTCTGATATATACCTTTATCTTGATGGACTTTTAAAAGAAAAACAAATCATCTGCAAATTTGACTGACAGGCTACTGAACCACCATCAGAGGTTGCATCTTTAAGAAATATGAGGCCCAAGAGTATGCATTTTTAAAAGGCCCTGGCAATTCTGTATTCCACAAAAGGTTTGGGCATCTCTGATTGATGCATCTCGAGCATTGTGAAGCCCTTAACAAAGCCATATAACCTATAAAATGGTCAGTAGTCAATCTTAAAGAAGCTTAACATAAAAATGCTTATGGAAAATTGTTTCTGTAGCTAATTAAGTATAATCAAGTAATTGTTTCACTGAACAAACACCTTGTTTGGTTTTTAAGTTTTTTGGTTTTTAATAAAGCACAATATGCTCTGCTGGTGGTAGAAAAAAAGTGGCAACTGGTTGTTGGAGCAAACATATTGGAGCCTGAGATTATCATTGTTACAAAGGATAACTGGAGGCAGCAAGGACCCTTCTAAACTGTTCTAAACCATGAATCCAATTCAGCACAGACTGGAAGTATGGACCACATAAAACTATTGATGAGTACAGTTGCCATCCGCTGGTGGCACAGAACAGGGGACATCATTCAAGCATGTAAAATCATTCCTCTCAATCTTATTTGGGTTTTTACTATTGCTTTTCTTTTTTAACCGGCCTACAAGCTTGACAGAAATAATTTTTTACAATTTTATATTCCAAAAAGGTATCAAGTTGAGTCATCTATAAAGCTGGACTAACTGGTTTTCTCTGTTTCTCAAAAACAGTAAATTGTATTATCACTCTCCCCTGAGGACTTGAAGAGCCATCATTAATTCACACCCAATTACATGTCAGAATTTTTCTACATAATAACCAACAAGCAATAAATTTGGAAGTTAAAAAGTAAACTCTCTTGCATGGGACAAGATTATAGCTGCCTGTATATTTGAAATCTCTTTCAATATTCAAAAAGAGTAAAGCAATTCTTTGTATTACAAAATGAATCTGGCAAATAAGCACATTGTAACATCAGAACTAAATGTTTGCAAACCTTGTCAACTCAGTAAGTAGGCAGGTCCTTGAATCAAAATTTAATGAATTTTATAATAATGTGTATACTAGACTGAAAAGTATTTGCTTTGGAGGACCTATTTATCTTCATTACTGAGGGGAAAACAAATTATTTTAAAAGAAATTTTTTCCCTTTCCAGTACATATGTGAGGTGGTTCGCTATATACTCACAAAGGACAGATATGCAATAAAAATTTAATTGTAAAAACACAATCAAGGACAAGGAGAAATAAATTCCTTTAGAAAAAGTCAATATACAGCTGACTGTCAAATGTGGATCTGAATTTTCCAGGGGCCTATGCAAAAAGAAACATTAAATTATATAGTTATCATGGTCAGAAAGGAGGAGGTATACCAGTTAATCAAGAAAACACATCTTGGTGCTAAATCTAAAAGAAAATCAATAAAGACACTCAACATCACAACAAATATTAAACAGATTTCAAATGGGTTTGTCCTTTTCCCTTTTGTTCAATAACTTTTCGTAACAGTCAACTTTTCATAAGACTTTAAGAACAGTTTGGTGAAGGTGATTCTGAAAAGGACTAAACCAGTGGAATCTCATTATTGAGTAATCTTTCAGCAATCTAACTTGATTACAGAATAACTAAAGAGGTAGATAAAGATCATGTTTCATAAACAAGTGCTTGTCTAAAAGTTTCTGTATTCCAACCCAAGAGAATTTTAAAAATATAGACACTTCTCTCATATTTTAAAGTCGATTATCAAGAATATTTCATATTTTATTTAATTTAAATAATTACAAATGATACACTTACCAGAAGTATTTGAAATACTGACACTTTAATAATAAAATATCATATCACTTTACAATGTGTCTAACAGAATTTGAACATACCCAATATCACCAATTAATACAGAAAGCAACACTTTTTTTCTTTGAATTAATAGTTCCATTCCTGTCAGGCATGATGGCACATGCCTATAATCCCAGTGCCTGGGGAGGATCACATTCAAGACCAGCCTCAACAACTTGGTGAGGCCCTAAGCAACATAGCAAGATCCTGACTCAAAACAAGAAAATGTAAAGGGCTAGGGATGTAGCTCAATGGTAAAGCACCCCTGGTTCAATCCCTAATACCAAATGTAATAAAAATTCCACTTGCACAATCATTTTCTATTTTAACTTGAAATCTTTGGTTATATACATGAAGATTTCTAAAATTTTGTGACCATAAAACTCTTAGTGATAAAATTTCTTCCTGTTAGTATATAAACCACTAAAAATAATATATTACAAATTGTTAGTTTTTTAGAAAAAATATACATATATATTTCTATATATATCTATATATAGAGATATATATAAGGGGTTTTGGGGGGTGGTTTGTTTGTTTTGGTTTTTTTTCATCTTGAGACAGAGTCTGTGTTGCCCAGGCTGATCTTGAACTCCTGGTCTCAAGTAACTCTAAACCTCCCAAACAGCTGAAACTACAAGCATATGTTCACTGTGCCTGGCCTGAAAAAGAATTTTTTTTCAAAATAACTTTATGGTCTTAGATAAATATTTAGACAAAAATTAGCATCAATTCTATTCCTATTCTCCATTTTTTACAGATGTAGCACTAAAAATCCTTGAGCACATAAATGAACAGAATGAATTTTACTGTCATTCATGCACCTCCTTTTGAGTTATATGTTACAATATCACAATAAACCATCAAAAAATGTTAATAATCAGTTGATGACTACATAAAGTCCTCTAAATTTTTTTGAAAGCAAAGAATTTGTACTTGAGGAAAAAATTCACTATTACAGAGTGATTCAGTTTCTCAACCCAATATTTCAAAGTACCCCTTTATTGGTAAACAAATGTTTTATACCACAATAAGACAGTTGACAAATAAGAAGTGTGCTCATCTGTACGATGGAAGATTGATAAGAATTGGGAGGAAAAACAACAGATGCCTTTATCTATATTAGGAACATTTGCAGAACAACTGTAGGAAAGAGCATACTGTATACAGAACTTAAAAGATATACCGGAATGGATTCCTTTAAGACTATCTGAGTCAAACTTTCACATAACATATTCTGAACACCAGGGGCTTTCTGTGTATTCTAAATACTGCTTTTCTCAGACTAGCTTTGAAAAAAGCTGCATGAGACAGTTCGACATTGCACATATTCTTTAACCAAGCATAGAGAGTTAATTTTATCTTTAAAATTCATACAAATTTTGCATTTCACTTTAAAAATTAGCTTTGTTTGTTTTAAAGTTAAAATGTTGTTCTATTTGGGTTGGGGTTGTAGCTCAGTGGTAGAGCACTTGCATAGCACATGTGAAGTACTGGGTTTGACAATCAGCACCACATAAAAATAAACAAAGGTATTATGTCCATCTACAACTAAAAATATATTTTTAAAAATGTTTTACCTACCCAAAGTGTTCAAATAAAACTGACATTTCCAAATATCATTTAAGTATTATTTAATTCTGTGGTTTTTTTTTTTTTGGTTCAATGAACACAAATGGAGAACAAATATCGTTTTTCTGGTTGTGTACAAAGTGGAATCACACCATTTGCATATTCATACATACACATAGTATAATGATGTTTCTCACATTCTATTATCTTTCCTTCCCCACCACCCTCCCCTTACTTCCCTCTATACAATCCATCCTTCCTCCTTTCTTCCCCTACCCCCCCTTACGAGCCATCAACTACTTATCAGAGAAATCATTCAGCCTTTTGTTTGTTGGGATTGGCTTATCTCACTTAGCATGATACTCTCCAACTCCATCCATTTACCTGGAAATGTCATAATTTTATTATTCTTGATGGCTGAATAATATTCCATTGCGTATATATACCAGTTTCTTTATCCATTCATCTATTGAAGGGCATCTAGGTTGGTTCCACATCTCGCTATAGTGAATTGGGATGCTATAAACATTGATGTGGCTGCATCACTATAATATGCAGATTTTAAGTCCTATGGGTATAGGCCAAGGAGTGGGATAGCTGGGTCAAATGGTGGCTCCATTCCCAGGTTTCTAAGGAACCTCCATACTGCTTTCCAGAGTAGCTGCACCAATTTGCAACCCCACCAGCAATGTATGAGAGTACCTTTTTCCCCACATCCTCGCCAACACCTATTGTTGCTTGTATTCTTGATAACATACATTCTAATTGGGGTGAGATGGTATCTTAGGGTAGTTTTGATTTGCATTTCTTTTATTACTAGAGATGTTGAACATCTTCTCATACATCTGCTGATTGCTTGTAGATCCTCTTCTGTGAAGTGTCTGTTCATTTCCTTGGCCCTTGTATTGATTGGATTATTTGTGTTCTTACTGTAAAGTTTTTTGAGCTCATTATCAATTCTGGATATTAGAGCTCTATCTGAAGTGTGTGTGGCAAAGATTTTCTCCAACATAGAGATAATCAAGCCCCAGTTTGAGAAGCAAAGACTTTATATCTCTTAACATCAATTTCCTTATCTGAAATGAGGAAAACAACTCTTGCAAAGATTCTCATAAGGATCCAGTGAAGTAGTGCACATGTAATGCTGTTGCTGCTGCTGATGCAGTTTTCAGTCAGTCACTGAATAAATATGGAGTGCCTACCATATGCTAGGCACTGACTGAAACTAAATATAAAGTCATGAAAAAACCAACATTAACAACAACCAAAACCTAACAACAAAATCCCTGCCCCAGCACTGTTAATTCTGGAGGTCAGAAGAAGACAACAATTAGAAAAACAGGTTTATAGTTATCTTGGCACATAAATTCTTTAAAAAAAAAGTTATCTCACATTAATTTCATATTGAGCACGCCTTTGAAATTTAGAAACTTAACCTGTTATGCTTTCCCAGAAGGAAAGTCATCCCTTGGCTCACACACAGGTGTGCCCAGGTAGTATCTTTAGATCAAATGAAGACTATTCTGAAAAAGCCATTTCAGATTTGCTCAAGAATACATGTAGCAGCCCAAAGTGAAGGCTATTCCACAAAACCAAATGTCAACAATGCAAAGTACCTGACAATCTTTCATAACTTTTTACAATTTAGATATAATTCACATACATAAAACTCACCATTTTAAAATGGACAATTCAGCAGTTTTCCATATATCCACAGGGTTGTGTAGCCTTAAGTTTTTGCAAAAAGTAAAGTGTATCTGGCATCTATTATTTTGTACAGAAAATCCACTTAGTCTAATATACTAAGTGAGGAATGAGATTTAAGGAGATCAATAGCATCATACTAAAAAAAAACTATTAATGGGTGGAGTACACATTGAGCTCATTTAAAAAGGTCTATATTTATAGCAAACAGAAGAGTGGAGGGCTGAAACTCACTGTCAAAAACACTTTTTGAAGAGTTCTGCTTGAAAAAAATAATTTCTTAGATATTTAATAAATACAGTCATCAAAGGATGTATTGCAAAAGATGCCAATGAATTTCAACCAGACATTTAGAACAACCCTACTCAAACTATGGTCCCTATTGTATGGAACTATCTCCTTATCTAATTCAACACTAGCTGTATTTGTCAGTCAAGTCCAGGCTTTCTCAAAAGGATCTATTAAACTTGGATACATTTGAGGCGCTAACGCTATGATAAACTAATGTCATAATACAGAACCAATTATTCTCATCAGCAAACCTATCTGCAATATGGCTAAAGCTCTTCTGTTCACTTTTTGTTTCCTAGCAATCTTCATCCAATTACCTAAATACATGGTTCAAATTAGCAAAAAGATGGAACAGCAGTATTAGCTAATGACCTATTATCTTCATTTATTAAAGATGATTAGCCAAAAATAAATGTCCTTTATTCACTTATTAATTTCTGTATATAACAGAAAACCATAAGTTATTTGGACAAGAGAATAATAACTGGTTCTAGTGTCCTTTGCTACATCTTACCCTTTCTTCCCTTATTCATTCAAGGAACACTGTGCAAGTCACTATCATCCCTACCTGGACAAATACAATAGCCTCCTACCTGCCCCACCTACCCACCCACCAAACTTCCACTTCTATACCTCTACAATGCATTCTTTATTTGCAGCCAAAGTGATCTTACATCTACTTTTGAACCTCACCTAGTATCACTCTCTTCCTCACTGAACTCTAGCACCATGGCCTTCTTTCTGTCATCTTATGAGTGCATCCTGCCTTGTGGGTTTTGTACTGGTTACTCCCTCTGCCTAGAAGGTTCTGCCCTCTGGTTTATGCATAGCTGATTCTGTGTCAATTCAGACATCAGCCTAAAAATCACCGTCACAGAAACTTTTCCTGGTCATTCAATCTAAAATAGTCACCGAGTCAATTTCCATCACTCTTAATTCACTGCATGGCATTTACTATTTTAATGCGTGTTTCAGTTTGTCATCTCATTAAAATGCCATCTCTACAAACACAGAAATTTCCTCTATTGTACTCACAGAATTCAGAATAAAGCCTGAACACACAGATTGTGCTTTAAAAATTCCATGGAATAAGCAAATATACAAAGTGCTATTATGTGTTCGGTGCTGTGCCATGCAGCCCGGCCTGTTAGTCTCATTTTCTTAAACTTATACATACTAAATAAGTGGTAGATATTATAATTAAATGTAACCTTTTAGTCAAAATTATTAAGCCAAGAATGGAGTCATCTGTATTATCTGCCTCAAGCTTAATAATGTAAGAGAAATAATCTCTAGATTTGTTCCATCTATCACTATTTAACATTTAAAGTTATGCTTATAGGTAAACATGGCCAGCATATTCCTCTGAGTCACACAGCCAGCCCTGTGCAAGCATCCCATGGGAAAATAATCCAGTCTCCAGATGGTGTTTTTGGCAGTCCCTGTCAACCATAGTATTATAAAATAATTGGAAATAAAGAGAACAAAGAATCTAAAGCTTAGCAGACTGACAATAAGAGATTAAGACATCAAAACAAGCTCTGTACATTGGCAGGAGGCATACTATGTTACTCCCTGGAAAGCCAAGGTTCATAAAAAATATGTTTCTCAATTCCAAATCTGAAAACTTAGATCATTTCATTGTAGGTAATAAACTATAGTTAACTTACTGTCTGTATAGCTAAGAAAATAACCCAAAATATAGCACACTGGTTCTACACAGAAGAAACTGGTAAGAAGGTTAACATCTTGGTGAAAAATACAAAGTTTAAGGTCAACTAACACAATAACAGAGTTAAGTCATCAAGATGAAACAGATTATCCCTTAGAGGAGTTGTACAGAAAGCTTAACTGGTAAAGATAGTATCAAGTTGGAGATAAACAGGGTCAACCAACCTTGGATACTAATAAACTTTAAAGAGAATCAAACTTGACCAAATGGTCACCTATTCTCCTTTAGAGATTTAGCAAAGAAGTTAAAGGAGTTCATCCTTCACTGAGTAGTTTTATTACAGATTACTATGTAAAAAACTAAGAATTAAGGTCAAAAGCAAAGTCACAAAGCCAGTGTTCGTGGAGCTCAGGGTTCCAGGCAAGTCCTAGTTACACTAAGAAAGATTCATATACACCACTCTTACAATTACCAAAACCAATCCCATCACGCCTTACATCTATGCCTACCCAAGTAATAACCACATTTCCTCATTTCTCAGATCATACATTCTCACTCACCACTCATCCATAATATTCTATTCATCTACTTCAGACTTCTAAGGCTCTAAAATTTCCCCTCCCTGTTTCTCTGTGATATAGCTCAAACCCAGAGCCTACTGCATAACAGGTAAGTGCTCCACCACTGAGTTATACCCTCAGCACTCCCTTTCTCTCTTGATTCTTTATAGCTACATATCTAAGGGTCAGGAAGAAAAAAAATTTCCTCCTTTCTCCCCATTACTATTTTCAAATCTTTTCTCCATTTTTGCTCCTTCAAAAACACTAGCTCTTTTAAAACCCATGTGTTTACCTACCCTCTGCCCCTCTGTTTTTTCCTTCATTTGTTAGACTTCAGTTTCTTTTCAGTTATCCAATCAATCCCAATTTTTGTCCTCAGAGACCTCGATACTCATGTGATCATCTTTTGACCCATTCTTCTACCCAACCTTGCCTACCTAACATAGTCACAGACTTGTCAATGCTAGTAACTACACCATCTCCGTTAATGAAGCACCCAGCCCTTATTTCCACATCCTTCCCTTGCAGCTCACTCAGGACTCTTTCATTTTTTGACCCCATCTACAATTCTTGTCCATTGCCCATCCTATTTTCTCACTGCTTTTTACCCCTTTCACATTTTCCCTACCTAGCACAGGTTGCATGTTCACATTATGATCATTATACTACAAACATGGTTGGCTTTTTTGACATCTATGGTTTTTTCACTCATGCTATCCATTTAACCAGAGATTAAACAAAGCAGTATCTCTTTCATCTACCATCTAGTGGTCTTCCCACTAGTGAAAAAGTTTTATTGAAAGAATTGTCTGCATTAACCAATTTTATCTCCCATTTACTTTACCACCCAATCCAATCTGGCTTCTGTTCCCACCAAAACTGCTTTGAGGTAATTATTAAATTTCATGTTCTCAAACTCAATGGAAATTGCAGTCTTCCTCCAATTAACCTTTCAATAGCAATCACTGTTTGTTTTGTTTTGCTTTGAACATTCTCCTCTCCCAAGTCTCTCCCTTTCTCAATCCACTTTGCTGATTTATTCTACATTAACCAAATTCTTACATTTTCTTCAGGGCTTGGTCCTGGATCCTTTCCTATAGCTGAGTGCTTTTCTCTAATCCATTAAGCAGAATATTATCTATGCCCTAATGACTTTCCAGTTCAGAACTCTCAGTTCTATTAGAGTATACCCAACTGCAAACATGGCTCCTCCACTTGGATATTTACTAGGCACCTTAAAATTGCACATTCAAAATTGGATTTTTATCCATGAATATAGTCTTTCCCTACAGTGATCTTAGTAAATGACACACTAATCCACCCAATCTAAAAACCAAGAGCTCACTTTTTAATCTTTTTGTAAAGCTCCAATCATTAGCAAACCCTATTAATTCTATTTGCAAAAGAGATCTAAAATTCTATCTCCACAGGTAGTACCAGTGTCTAGGCCATCATTATTCATCACTGGACAAGAGCAACTTCCTCTTCACATCTACTCTGTTCCTTTCATATCAAATTAACAGAAACCTATACTCAATAGTGGCCCACACTTAACAAATGCCAGTAATCCCTTAGACGACTTTCAAGGTTAACCAATGTTAAATTTATCATCTGTGATGTATTCACTTTCCTTTTTCACTTCCATGTAGAGGCCAGAAGACACTCCATTCAACAAAGTCTCAATAAACTGACAAGTAGAGCCCCTGTATCTTTGGAAAATATTTCACCTACTTTCTCCAATGGCCAGGAATGCTGGTAGAAGGAATGATGTCTTTCTATTCTGTTTGAATGGAACACTACTAGGATGGTAAATACCAAGAAGCAGTTCCTACCATAATATGCCCTACCCAGGAGCTACTAATCACAATGTTCCTAGCATAAGGCTCTTCAGTGGTGGCTAATTGGGCATGGTATCCCCCAGATAGATATAAGTCAGTCCACTATTTCAATAACTAAAGTCAGGCTGGGGATGTAACTCAGTGGTTGATGGCTGGCCTAGAGTATGCAAGGTCTTGAGTTCTATCTCACCATCACCACCACCACCACCACCACCACCGCCCACCTCCCCCCCCCCCAAAAAAAAACAGTAACCACCAAAAAAAAACATAGTCAAACAAAGGCCTAATTTGACCTATAGCATGTAACTTGGTTCCTTACCTACTCCCTCACATCATCTGTCAAAGCCTTGTTCCTTCTACTTTAAAATCAGAGGTTATTAAATTTTTCAGCTAGATTCCTTTAAGATTCTGATGAAGATAAACTTCAAAATGCAAACAAAAATACTGCACACAATTCAAAGGTTCTTTAGAGGTCTTCCTGAGGCAGACTCTCAGGCTAGGATCCCCACCACACACTTCTCTACTGGTTCCTTAAAATCTGATCTTTCAAGCTCTAAAAGAAAAAGAATAATGTTCCTTATTGTACATTCTCTTCTGAATATTGTCCTATCTGTTCTACCTGTTGTTCAAGCTTCCTAAGAGAGTAACCTAGCCATTTTTTATGGAAAAGGTTTTTTTTTAACAACAACAAAAAATCTCAGGGATAACATGCTTATAGCTGCATAGTTCTGAAAACAAAAAAAAACAAATAAAAAAACTCATTAACGATAGTTTCCTTTAGGCAACAGGACTCGTACTAAGAGACAGGAGAGGGAGAAAGGCATTTTCCACTGAAAATCCTTTTCACTATTTATGTACAATACTTCATTAAATAATAAATCAAAATTTTAAAACCCTTATAAAACCAGAAATATTTGGTTTCTAATTTCTCATCTCCCAGAAACTTTCTGGCACAAAAATATGATTTCTGATCCCCTCAGTCTATTGAAGGTTGGTTACACAGAGGTCACCTGTTCCTTTATAATTTTGAAAACCCACTGATATACAAAGTCTTTATCCTTCTTGATCTCTCCATGACATTTACCAAAAACCTTTTCTAGGATTTTGTCATACCACATTCTCTTGATCACCTCTTATCTTTCTGGAAGGGACTTTTCACTTACCACAAGATTTGTTCATCTTTTGAATACTTTTCTTCTATTTATACCTACACTGGCCAACCCCAATGACAAACCACAAAGGTAAGAATTTTAAATCTAAGGATCTACAAGACTCTTTTAGAAATACAAAATACAAAATTATTTCAACTTCATCTTCCTCTATCCCCAAACTTGTTCTTCTTCCTTTACCCCTATGCAACCCTATCCACAAGTGACTGACTTGATCAGTCTTGCATTATTAGACAAAATACTCAAAGTCCAGTAACTTATAAAAAGAGGTTTATTTGGCTCACAATTTACTGGCTAGAGAGTCCAAATAGCATGATGCCAGAATCCAGGTGAGGGCGTCCTGGCTGTAACACAATATGACAGAGCAGTGGTCCACAAGCAGAACATGTGCAAACAAGGAAGCAAGACAGCAGGCAGAGGCCACACTCACTCTTTCAATAACAGGGTTGTGGTGGTGCACACCTATAATCCCAGCAGCTCAGGGGGCTGAGTCAAGAGGATCACAAGTTCAAAGCCAGCCTCAGCAGCTTACCAAGGCCCTGAACCACTAAGTGAGACCCTGTCTCAAAATTTATGAAAAAAAAAAAAGAAAGAAAGAAAGAGGATTGGGGATGTGGCTCAGTGTTTAAGCACCCCTGGGTTCAATTCCTGTTAACAAAATAAAAAATGACTAAATAAATAACGACCACCCATTCTCTTGGGAATTAGGATAAGCCCCTACACATTCCATAAGACCAGTATTAATCCATTCATGAAGACAGAGTTCCATCACCTTATTACCTTCCACGAGGCCTCATCTTTTAAAAATTCTACTATCTCAACACTGCTGTTCTGGGGACCAACCATCTAGCACATATGAACTTCTACAGAGCAAACCACATCCAAACCATGGAAGTGAACAACAAAATAAGAATTTTAGCAGACAATAGTAAAATTCCCTCTCTCTATAATCTTAATCATCAGATACCTGGAGTCTCCTGCTTCTACACCTCTTGCCACAACATTAATTCAAGTCATCATTACTTTTTTGGAGTTTAACAGCTCAAGGAGTCCACTTTCCATTTCATTCCTTCTCAAATCCAGTCTCCACAGTTCATCCCAGTCTATATCCATGATCCAAATCTGATTCTATCATCAACAACTATTTTTTTCAAACTGCACAGATTTGCCCCAAGATATATCTGAGCTCCATATGAAATTTTATTTTTATTACTTTGTGAAAATAATTAAAACAAGTATCTTCTAGATAAATGCTTGAGAACCTAATGCTCAGTCATATATAATCCACTCTAAACCAAGATAATTCATGAAAAATGAATGATGAGATTTTAAAAATTGACTCAAGAGAATATAATGCTTTTAATTTCTAAATATTTGTGATGAAAGAACTGTCTTCCAAGCTTGATGTTCTAAGCTATTAGGCTTGTCAAGCCAGACTCAAATAAATTGTTCTACACAAAATTCATATCATAAGCAATTTGTAAAATACATCAGGGGTCACACTTGTTAGAAAACTTGAATTACTGGTTTTGTCATTTTAATTCATAAAATTTTCATGTTGTCAAGAGCTGGAAACACAAGGAATTTGGTTTATATTTACATATCTGAAACATTAAAAAAGAATTTCTAGCAATAAAACCAAACTACTTGAAGTTCCCTAAACATGTCTTGACTCAGAATCACTGTACTCTTCTTTATATAATCCTCGAGTGTCTCCAATTAAATTTCCTTAGAAACTATCATTTTGCCTCTAACCTCTATTTTCTTCCTAAAATGTCAAGAGTTCTATCTCTGAAACCTTGAAACATCTCCTCTTGGAAAAGTTAAAACCTGCATAAATGCCTAAACATTATTTAGTTTTTTAAGTAAAGACTGTATTGCTTTATTCACATTGAGAGGCAAAGCTCTAGAAGTGTGCTCTCTACAATATTGTTGCCACAACACACATGTGGCTATTTAAATTAAAGAGAAAACTAAAAATAGTTTTTCAGTCACACTAACAGTATTTCAAGTACTCAATAGTTACATGTGGCTATTACTACAAGATTTCTATCATCACAGAAAATTTCACTGGATAGGACACTCTACAATTTCTTCCTTGGAGTATGCTCTTAGAAAGCTGCTAACGACTTAGAATACCAACTCTGAGTTGATGACCTTGAAATCTTTCTGTAGTTTTTTCCATTAACCCAATGTAATATCTTCAGGAACTTACTTGATATTTTAACCCACTTTGTCAGTTGGTGAGATGGGGGTTACCTAGAAATGATTATAGCCTTGGCAACAAGGCTATGTGTTGATTACATCTCTAATTCTTTTAAAAATTTAAAGAAAAAAAAACCTGAAAAAGAACACAATTAATAATGTACTTTGGCTAGGCTTACAACTATATAGGAAAACCCTACCTGAGATTTCTGTTAATAACTTTAAATCTCCCAGTTTTATTTATATTGTACTATCATAATTTAAAAAGACATTAGTTTATTTTGCTATAAATATATTTTCTTCTTTATAGAGATGTTTAGTGTTGGTGTTACTCCAAAAGAGAGCTTATTTTAAAAAATGAAAAACTCCACTTTATGACTATTTAACTAAAATAAATTCGTATGCAAAAATAAGACTATGTCAAAAAATTCACATAGGAAGTTTCAGAACAATGAAAAATGAAAGGCATTTCCAAAATAATGTCTGGTACATTAATTTATTTAATACACATTTATTGCTACTATAAACTTGTAGAATGAGGTGGATATTAAATATATATAACATCAAGCAACGTTTATTAAGTACCTACCGTGTGCTAGGCTTTGGACTACATATACAAAAACAACAAAAGACATGGTTCCTGCCCTCATCATGGAGCTCACAGTCTAGTTGGAGCAGACAAAGTCACAAATACAATGGCAAAGCACCAGGAAAGCATTATGGAAGAAGGAATTGGTTCTGCCTGGAGGATGCAGGGCAGGCTTCCTAGAGATGGAGACAATGGAGCTGGGCCTTGGATGAGGAGTTCGCCAGATGGAAGGGAAGGGGGAAGCGCATTCCAAGCAGAAGAAACAGCATATGAGCAAGCAGAATCTTGAAAGTGCATGCCATGGTGCAGGATGATGAGTGGTCCAGCGCAGCTAGAGCAGAAAGGTGCACACAAACTAAAGAGATGAATTAGTTTTTGGTTTTTAATGAACCATAACTGTCAGGAAGTAAATCTTCATATTATACTAAGTGTAGCTAAACTGTGATTCTGGAAACAATAGGATAATTTGAAGGCATTCTCTTCATTTCATAACTATTTGAACCCCTTCCATAGTTTCTGCACCGTGGTCAGAATTTCCAAAAGGAGTTTTAGAAATACAAATCTTAATCTTCTTCTATACATTTAAGAAGCAAAATAACCCCAGAATAAAGGATTCCATAAGCTGAAATTACAGCTTATAGGTAAATTACCCACATACATACATGGTCCCAACTTTTGCCAACTTGAGCTACCTATACTCCTACCCCTATCTCTCATCCTTAACACCTTCATAATTATTAACCCAAATTAATCCCATAGTTAAGCAGTGCAGAAACAACTTAATCTTTCCTTCCCATTCTGTCTCTCTAAACAAGGTACCTGCCAATACCCTATGGAAATCAATGTAAGACATCATGTGGAGAGACAATGTATTCTGTCCTCCATACCAATTTTTAGAAATTAATTATAACACAAACTATTAAGCTGAATTATGAATAAAGGTAAGTATGAAGCAGAGACCCCATACCTTTCAGTAAAAGCTAAAAACACAAGGAGGAAGAGAGCTTAGGTCAGAAAGTTTACTGCATTTGACACCAAGTAACACTGTTTGCCAAGGTGGCTTAATGCTCAGGAAGATGGCAGCTTAGAGAAGGTGCAATGGGGAAAGGAAAGGAATTAACATGGGTCAAATACTTGGCTAAATGTTTTCACACAAATGTCCATGTGATTCTCACATTAATGCTAAGGGAAAATTTTTCTCATTTTGATTTTACAAATGAGAAACCAAAAGCCCTCAGAAGTTAAGAAAGTTTCCTATGCCTTTTTATCTGCTAATAAGGAACACAGCCAGTTCACCAAAACATGTCTGTCAAGGGTCCTAAGTCCTTCCTACTCTAGTACACTGCTTCTGGATTCCTAAAATGAATAGAGCACTCCTAAGAGTCATGCAGTTATATCAGTCACATCCAAAGAAAGTAAAACCTGACTTCTCCCTCCATTACTTTCATACCATTGGTGTGAGACAACAGTGGTCACAACAAACATACATACAGATCTCTAAAATTTATAGAAAAATAATTTAACAACTGATAATCAACTTATTAAAATAGTTCAGCTTAGGTATCTACAATGATGGCTTAAATTCCTGGCTCCATACTGATGGAAGTAATCTGGTTAAACAATTTCAGAAAAGTCTGGGAGTGTCCTCAGTGGTAGAGTGTTTCCCCAGCATGTGCAACAACACACTGGGTTTGATCCCAGCACCACAAAAATTAAAACAAGAAAAACAATCTCATAAGCACTACACAAGTCAATGGGTCGCTTGTGGGTTATGTATGTTTATAGTTGCTCTTGGAGGAAAAGAAAGATATTGAGTATTTGAATATAATTAAATTGATATCATAATCCTACTGTCTACACTGGTATTCAATAAACCATCAACCAAACAGCTCAATAAAATTCAGAGCTAATGAAAAAAATCTCTAATCACAATAGTAGGATGAGAATATTATGCCTAAAAGTCATCATCTTCAACATCATTAGTCAAAATAAAAACTGCCCTTGCTCAAATTCTGAACTTGAAAATTGCTAAGTAATTATAAAGTATATGTTAAGGATATTTCCACACATTAAAATTTTGCCTCTTTTTAGGCAACAAGAATTTTGCTGGGGATTTTTTCGTTTTTATTTTTGCAGTACTAAAGATTGAATCCAGGGGAGCTCTACCATTAGGCTACATCCTAATCCTTACCCTTTTCTATTTTTTGAGACAAGGTCTCACTAAGTTGCCTAAAACTTGGAATTCTCTTGCCTCAGCCTCCTGAGTTGCTGGGATTACAGGTGTTGGCTACTAAACCCAGTTAAAAGAAAAGAAAAAAAAAAGTGGACAATTAATACTAACAGAGATCTTCTGTAAATAGAATCCAAATGGATAAAAAAGGTGTGATATATATTGGCCTAGAGAAATACTAAAATGTTTTCTACTTTGCATAATGTACTCGGGTTTTCTCTGTGTAGGTACTGCCAAATACCAAGAAAAAAAAAATCAGATTTATAAGTCAAAAAGTTTTGCTGGGAAAAGAGGAGACAGATGTTCAAATGGCCACAATTTCAGTGCCATAATTACAACATAAGATATTCTTTGGGGAGTATAACATAACATAACATGTTTCTTTGAAATAGCTTATTTATGCTATAATAAATCAACCAACCTTATTTTGATTGAGAGGATCATTCCGCAGTCTCTGTTTGTTCTTCTGTAATTTACTAGGCATCATCTTTCCAGTTCTGAAGTCGAAACTACTGAGGTCAACAGTATTTCCCAGGTACCTTGCCAACTGAGGTTTGCTTCTGAACTTCTTACCACTTGGACTAGAAGAAAGATAAAGTTAATTGTATAAAGGCAGTAATAATACCCTAAATTTCTACATAAGTCTCTCTTTCACACTTCCCTTTCTGCCCCCAACTGTTGCAACATTATGATTAAAAAATAATAATAAGTTTTAAGAAACTTTTTAACTTCACTATAAGAAGAGATAATGTGTCATCCTAAAGTAACACTCCCTTAGATGTACCACTGGAGCACATAACAGATGTTGCTACAGATTATCCAGTTAGCACTCACTGAGTAACTGCCAGAGAACCCAAACAAGCTGCATGCATAGCACAACATGCACAATGCAAATGTCTTCAAAATTACAAACTTTTTTTTCAACTTAACTTCTGAAAATGCTGGGGTTTTTTTTTTCTGTAAGTATTACATATATATGATGCCAAAGTAATCAGAAAAAAATTCTGATCAAATTCTGAATTCAATAACCACTCATAACCTCAAGGACTCCATGTTATCTGATTTGGGCTTATAACATTTATCATAGAAAATCCTTGAATTTCAACATTTTAAATGTTCCTACTATAATTATTAAAATGAAAAAAAATCTCAAGCAAACATCTGTGAACCTGTTTATATAATGCTGATATGAGTTCTGCCAGCAAAACTCCTGCCTTGGGTAAGAAATATTGCCAAAGCTAGAAAACTATATAAGTGTCAGAATTATGAGGAAGCTGAAATGAATCATTCCTGAAAGATTTTTCTTATAAGGCATTAATCTGGAAGAAATTTTTTATAGGAATGCCCCCAAAGTCTTATCTAATAAATTTCCTGAACAAAATATGATAGAACAAACTGTTAAGAGTCAATGTGATAAGTCACCAGAAAAAAAATGTGAGAATTTAAGAAAAACTCTGAAAGAAACCAGTGTGTCATATTTAAAACCTACCCAATAAAAATAAAAATTAAAATTAATTCAACAGAACAACAACAAGAAAAAACCCTGGGAAACCAACAATAAAATATTCCCCTGGAACAATAAAACAACTCTCTGGGTCAAGTCTAAACCAATACACATCACTTGTCACTTTCTATGATATTCTGTCATCACAAACTTTAAGACAACTGAAGATTTTATCAACGTTGCTTTTCCACAATCACACGACTTACGTATTCTTGATACCAAATTCAAGATATATTGAATTCAGTTAATAGATAAAGATAACAAGGGCTGGGAGTGTAGCTCAGCAGTAGAGCTCTTGCCTAACATGTAAGGCTCTGGGTTCAATCCCCAGAACTGCAAAATAAAAATAATAAAAGCAGATGCAAATAACAACCTGAATGTAATAGAAAAAAACAAAGCAAATAACAACCAAAACACACCAAGGGACAGAATATAGGATCATATATAGTAAATCTCTAACACAGATTTCCAGTATGTTCAGTACCACAAAATAACAGCTTTCAATATTGTCTAAAACTTGAATCTTCTCTACCACCACGTATGTCCACCCCAAAACCTGATCTTCTGCATTCCCCCCACCCTTTATTAGCAGCGTCAATGTCCACCTAGTACCTAATCCTCCAATCTAGATGGCCACATCACAATCCTTCACTGCTCCATCCATCAGCGACATATCCAGTATTAAGTTCTAAATGTTCAGAGACTCCTCGTGCTAACAAAATAGTTTCACATCCTTAATAAGACAAAAGTTTTCAATCTAATCTTTACTTCCCAGATTCTTTTCCTACCAGCCTTGGTGCCCTGATTCTAACAAAGTCACCAAAATATGCCATATACCTTTGCTGTTCCAGTCATACGTTTCCAGATAGGAGGATGAGCACAATTAATATCCTGCTGGTCAAAGGGCTACTGAGTCCTTCAGGCCCAGCTAACATATCACCTCTCCTCAGAAGCCTTCTGATACTCTCCAATCCAAGGTAAAAATAATTCTACTATCCTCCACTTTTTTTTTTTTTTTTTAAGTACTGGGGATTGAACCCAGGGGCACTTAACCACTGAGCCACATCCCCAGCCCTTTTTATATTTTATTTAGAGACAGGGTCTCACTGAGTTGATTTGGGCCTCACTAAATTGCTGAAATTGTCTTTGACTAGCAATACTCCTACCTCAATCTCCTAAACCACTAGGATTACAGGTGTGCGCGACCACACCCAGTTTGCAAGTCTATTTCATTACAATTTCTATACATTTTCTCCATGAGTCCAACAACCAGACATTATGATGCCATTATTTAAAACCCTCAAACATCATACACAGGATAATGCTGAAAAGGTAACTTTCTGAAAGCAAGAAACCAGCAACTGAATAAGAAAGGATGTGGTTTTCATTTGCAGACACACAAACCCTACGCTTACTTAAACATAATTCTGCATGAAATTTAAAAAATTGAACTGGAAAATGTTTTCATGGTTAGTATGTTATACTACATAAGAAATGGAGAATTACTAAAGGATCCAAACTAATTTGAAAAGTTGGTGAAAATTACTCTGTTCTTTGGTCACTTACATAATTATAATTAATTTTAATTAAGCTAAAATACTCATGTAGCCCTTATAATCAGATGCTCAAGTTATCAGTAAAGAAGATTCTGATAAAACTATTTGAAACGCTTCAAAAATGAGGGAAAAAAATCTCTCCACAAAATAAAATGACAATTCTCAATCAGGTTTCCCTCAAATATCTCTGTAGTGCAATAAAAAGGTAAGCTCAGGAATGGACTTTGCTTCAACTGACAAATTTTCCAGAAGGAAACATTCAGGCAGCAACTTTTACCAAAAAGATAAGCACTACTGATTTTAGCTTATAGCTGTAGTAAGTAGTTTTTTATGCAACAGCTGAAATGTCAAGTACCTACTGCATCTGAAAATCCATTAGAGCCTCACCACAACAACACAGCTGGAACAAAATCCATCTGAGATGGATCCATTTTCTGTACCTCTCCCTGATGTCAAGAAAATGTAAATACCTAAGAACTGAAAAGGCTGTATTGGGTTGGAGATGTAGCTCAGTGGTAACTTAGCACATGCAAGACTGATGGGTTGGATCTCCAAAAACAAAACAAAGGATGTTTTAGTTAAACGTGATTCCATAAATTAATGGCCAAAATTAGTTTAACATGGCTTTTAAAATCATTCCTATGTTTATTATTTCTTAAAATATCAAGGCATTATTTTTTTAAAAGCCTGGTATACTCACAAATAAACTATCAATGAAGGAAAAAAGGTGCAAGTCAAGTTTTATCTACTGGAATACCCAAAAGCACTGGAATATTAACTGACAACTAGTACATTCTTACTCATTCTGAATTACCACCTCCTGTCATTAAAAGATGGAATTCTATGAAGCATTTGTACTGGACAGCTGCAATAATTTGTCATACATTAAATGCTGTCTTCAGAGAAAAACAGAACAAGCCAGGCACGGTGGCACATGCTTGTAATCCCAGCAACACTGAAGGCTGAGGAAGAAGGATCCCAAGTTTGAGGCCAGCCTCAGCAATTTAGCAAGACCCTGCCTCAGAAAATAAAAAAGACTGGGGATATAGTTCAACAGTAAAATGCCCCTGTGCTCAATCATCTGCAGTACCAAAAAAAAGAAAAGAGAAAAAGAACTAACCACTGTCTCCTCTATGGCTACTAACTTGTGTGCAGTGCTTTAAGAAGAGTCAACCAAGAAATTTTAAAAACAGGGACCTTGCTTTGAAGGAGATGAAGACAAGCAATAGGAACACAAGGCTCAGGAAATAGTTCAGTAAGAAATCTACCCATGGGGCTGGGGCTGTAGCTCAGTGGAAGAGCACTTGCCTAGCATGTGTGAGGCACACATATAAATAAATAAAGGTCCACGGACAACTAAAAAATATATATTAAAAAAAAGAAAGAAAAAGAAATCTACCCTTGAGACACAGACCACCTGGCACAATGGCAAACTGACCCTGGAAGTGGCAAACTGAGGACACAAGCTCTGGTCTGACCCAAAATGACTAAGTTACCACCCAGCTGCCCCCTAAGATGACTGTTCTGGGTCACTTAACAAAAGTGATAGTTACTTATTCTAAAAGTATCAATTCATAACTTGGGGAAATTATTTTGTTGTTGCTTTTTTAACTCAGATTGGTGAACGCTATGTCATTTTTAGCTTTCTCTGTCCAAAGTGATTACTTCTAATCCCAGTAATGAAATACTGTTTCACTTTCAACCACACAGAAAAAACTCCCTGTCAACTGCCGTTTTGATATGCCATTCCTGAACTAACACCTTTTGATCACACCTTTAATTTCTCCTACCCAATTTTTAAAATACCCTAAAGACAAGGACTAATTAAAAATCAAAACTGAGTTGTATTTTTCCAGTTCATATAATATTACTTGAACCTTGCCTCCTTTCATTTCAATTAAACTGTCTAATGCAATTCTTAAACCCAACTCCATTTTAGAGATCTTTAAATATAAATTCTCAAAAAGAAATTTTATCTGATGTCAAACTTTCAGATATAAAAAAATGCAACTAAGACACCAGAATACTAGTTCCCTAATTTTAGTGGTATTCATACTTTTTATCACACTGTACATTTACCAGTCATCATCAGTGCCTGAGCTAGACAACTAAGCTTGCTAGTGTATGACATAAAAAGTATATCTTTAGAAGACCAGCTTCATATGTGTGAAATGAGTCTTTTTTAAAAAAAAAAAAATTTAATTGTAGATGGACACAATACTCTTATTTTATTTATTTTTATGTGGCGCTAAGGCTCAAACCCAGTGCC
This sequence comes from Glaucomys volans, assembly GCA_020662805.1. NCBI lineage: Eukaryota > Metazoa > Chordata > Mammalia > Rodentia > Sciuridae > Glaucomys > Glaucomys volans. The sequence goes on from JAJEJO010003487.1 coordinate 190,959, forward strand.
TCCTGCATGCTAGGCAAACCTTCTACCACTGAGCCACAACCTCAGCCTGTAATGACAGTCTTAAACCACTCCTTAAACATCAGAACACATTTTTCCATGTTACTTTGATAATATGGATAATCATGATGTTTAGTCAAACTATTATGAAGAACAAACACAAGCATATCTTAAAACCAATTTCTAAAAAGATGGAACTATGGGGGTGACAGACATTAGAGTAGAATACTAGGCAGTGACCTTCGAAAGACAAAGGGCATCAAAGATGGCAAAAGGTTAGTTTATGGTAAGAGTGTGTTCCAAGGTACATCATTACCAATCAATATCAGGAAGTATTTTGTGGGTAATAATAAAAGTTCCACACTAAAAATTCTACAGCAGTGGAAAAATTTGAGACTAAAGAAACATCAACTTTCTAATTGTTTTAACCTCTTTATAAGTGTTACACCTTACTGTTAGCTTACAAGTTAACTGTTCAAAGAAATGATTTATCTAACTTTTAACTAGTAATTGGCTCCAGAAATCAAATTCTAGCTGACATGAAAAATATGAAATTAAAATAATCTTTTTGTACTTAAATATAAAACCTATAATCAGAAAACCATCAAATCAATAAAAGAATATATACCACTGCTTCAAAACACACCCACAAACAAACAAACAAAAAAAACTAAAAGTCAGCTCCTCATTCCCCCCCTTCACAACTATTTTCCTCTTGACCTTTAAATGTATGGTTTTCCTAAAATAGACCATCCAAAGCCCTCTTTATAGAAGCCCTCTTCCTGACATATTTCCTTCTGTGTGTGTGTGTGTGTGTGTGTGTGTGTGTTTTGCTGGGGATTGTACCCAGGGCCTAGGCATTCGAGGAAAGTACTCTACCAACTGAGCTATATCCCAGCCCTCTTTCTATTCTTATATTTGTATGATTTATCTTATGTCACTTCTATCTCCCATATCAAATCAGTTATTGAATTATCACCTTTGGGCCCATCCTTCCTTTCTATTGCCACTGTCCAATACAAGTCCTTATCATCTCAGGTCTAAATAACCATGACAGACTAGTTGATTTGATATTTGCTAGACGCCTCACATTCTAAGCTATCCACACTACTCTTCCTAAAATACCACTTTGACCATAGCTTTAAAAAGCCTTCAATGTAAATTTGATTTTAAAAATGCATGTATAATGTATGATTACCCTACCAGTGTAACTCTGCACCATGTACAGCCAGAGGAATGAAAGGTTGTGTTCCATTTGTGTCCAATGTGTCAAAATGCATTCTACTGCCATGTGTAACTAATTAGAACAAATTAAAAAATAAAAAAAGTAAAAACGTATATATAATCTGCATTTGTAGTTTTCATGTTTTTATGTATCAGTTAAAATAAATTTAATTTTTAAATTAATAAAATAACCCTATAAATATGCACAATTTTTATATATTGATTAAAAACTAAATTTTTAAAAAATAGCCAGGCACAGTGGTGTACACCTATAATCACAGCAACTTGGGAAACTGAGGCAAAAGGATCACAAGTTCAAGATCAGCCTTAGCAACTTAGGGAGACCCTGTCTCAAAATATTTAAAAAAAAAAAAAAAACTGGGGATGTACTTCAGTGATAGAACAACCTAGGTTCAATCACCAGTACTGTGAATAAATAAATACATAAATACATACCTTCAACAAACTTTACCCCATTGGCAACAGAGTGAAATATCTTAGTGATTCATCTAAGATCCTCTTCCATCTGGCTTCCTTTTCACCTTTCAACCCAAGTACTTTCCGCTTCTCCTACCTTGTGACTTACGCGCTAGTCATACTGATTTTTTTTATTCACTCTATCCTGAAGAAGCTGAATGGTTTGTAATGGTTTTCAACATGGTCCACAATGTATGCCTTTACCTCCAAAACCCAAGAACCCCAAAATACCAATCCATCTAATATCCTATCTCACCAAAAAATCTCCACAGAAACAAGCAGTAGCAATTCTTCCTACAGCAGGCAAATGTGTTCTAGTTCTGCAATAGAGTTCCATATGGTTACAAAGCTTCTACAAGTTTAAATCTCATCTTCATAGATAGCTATTGAAATACTTTCTTATGAATGAAATAATATGATGTCAGATTTACTTCAAATAATGAAGGCTGGGTTGGGGTAGTGGATTACTGGGTGGGACAGGGATGCAGTAAGATTGACCATGTGTTGACAATGGTTACGCTGGGTAGGGTTTTGTACAGTTCTACTTTTGAATATACATTTGAAAAACTCTACAATAAAATGTTTAAATGTATACTAAAAATTTCCCCTGAAAATAGGAAAGCAGTTTTTAAAAATATCAAGACTTTGGACAAGTACATCTGATCATTAAAAAATTTCCTTGGTTGTAGGGATGGAGGTGGAGAACTATAAATTATTAATAAGGAAAAATTTCTTTGTTTGGCAGCTAAGATGTGATAGCATTCCTCTTTTCCTTCAACATGGATGTTTAATGAAGTCACAATTTTACAAGACATAAAAGACTTATATAAACCAAATTCTGTATCAATATCATTTCATTAAGTAGCACTTAATGTGACAAAAATTACATATAAGCAGTATATTACTGTAGCTATTCATGTTACCTCTACATCTGGTTTGTTAAGAAGAAAATAAAAGACCAGGGTGACTAAAATGTGAAAAATGAATGAATCTAGAATTCTAACTAATTTTATCCCACTGTTTTAAGGCTCTTGTTTTCTGAAAAGAAAAAAGAAAAATACTGTTTATTTTGAATCTGGAATGAGACACTGCCACAGACATGTCAGAAATTAAATATGCTTGAGAATCATTTCAAAATATAGTTGAAGGTAGATAGAGATAAAACGGGATTGGCCAGGAGTTGATAACTGTTAAAACTGAATGATAAGCATAGGGAATTCATTATACTTTCCTATCTACTTGTACATATATTTGAATTTTCCCATAGTTAAAAGCATGTGTCCACACACACACACACACACACACAATACATACATATATGCACAGACAAACATACCTAAAAACCAGTCTGAAAAACTGTTAAAATATTAGCAGTGGCTCTTTGGGGGAATATGATGATTGACATTTTCTTCTCCATATTATTTGACATTTTCTATTTTCTACATGGAGCACAAATTACTCATAACAAAAAAGCGTATTATTTCTTAATACCCTAATAAATGTTTATAACCTAAAATTTGCTTGAATCACAATCACACTTTAAAATATAATAAAATACTGCAAATCTTCACATAATTACTAAATACATGTGTCTACTTAACTTGATTGGTTACATTAAGTGAGGAAAAGGAACTAACGTTTTATTGACCTGAGTGACCATCTACTACATACTAAATGCCCTACATGTATTCATTTAATCTCAAAACTCCATGAGGTAGAATTTTTACCCTTAATTTATATTTGAGGAATCAGAGGTTTATAGAAAATTGAAAACATGTTCATGTTAAAGCAGTAAAGAACAATTCAAGTCCCTTTCGTCTGATTCAAAAGTCCCCATTCTTTAAATCAGGGCTGATGGTCCTCAAATAAGTACACAAACGCTGGGGAAGCATTTAGAGACTGGTTAACTTGACAGGTAAACGTAATGACTATGGAATCTAAAAATAAAAAGTTGCTACATGCATTTTGTGTATCCACTTCAACTTCATTTTACTATCATTTTATTGTAAATCACTCCATACTATAACCAACACGTTCACAATTATAGCAAAAGAAATATTATCCTCCCAAATAAATCAAAAGCAACTTTTGATGGTGGAAGTTTTTTAAGCAAAGGTTAAAAGGATGCTTTCTAATATTAAAAAGGAAATCAGAATTTCTATAGCTCCCTTTAGGTCTAAAAATCTACATATATTGTATACCAATAAATACCACACAAAAAAATTTAAAGAAAAATAGCATTTACCTCAGCTACTCAATATCTGTATAGCTGACTTAACACAAGGCAGATGCTGGGCAGAGCAAGGGGACACAGGACAGCCTATATAATGTATGTAGTCAGCCTATCTACAGCCAGCATTAACCACCAGTCTTTCAGATTTAATAGAGAAACAGATTAATCAATTGCTTCATTCAGCAAGATATTATCAACCTTCCACATACCAGGGACCATGCTAGATACTGAAGATGCAAAATGAATCCAAACAAGTCCCTAACCAACAAGTTTCAGATCTGGTAGATGGCAAAACCTGCTAACTAGTTGTTAAAGCAAATGTAAACATTAATGGAATTATACTCAAAAAGCAATACAGGGAGCCCACATCTCCTAGTAGCCTCTGGGAAAGGCTTTTTAAAACCAAAATATCCTGCTTAAAAAGAATTTTAAGGATATTCTTCCTTGCTTTATGGATTCTTGCAGTGTAAAAAGAATAAAGGAAAAGAACACCAAGAAATAGCATTCAAAAAGAAAAAAATCTTTAAAAGGGATGTTGTTCATTATCTCACTTTTGTAAATCACTCATAATACTTCCTGACAAATGATATAGGGAGGCACAGTGGTGCACACCTGTAATCCCAACCACTCAAGAGGCTGAAGCAAGAGGATCACAAGTTCCAGGTCAGCCTTAGAAATTTAGCGAGACCCTCAGCAATTTAGTGAGACTTTGTCTCAAAATAAAAAACAGAAAGGACTAGGGATGGAGCTCAGTGGTAAAATACCCCATGTTAAATCCCCAGTACCAAAATAAATAAAAATAAACCTGAGAAATGCTAATAAGTATTTAAATCTAATTTTAAATTTTATATTATATGCACACAGAATTTATGTATATCACACTCCCAAACTGCATTTGAATTTATATTACGAGAAAGATGACAGCAAAATCATGAGATCCACAAATAACTTAACTTTTATTCTATTCTATACTTTTTATTTTCTTTCATGGGAAATTTAATTTTGAGAAGTTCTGATGAAATTAAATAAAAATCCACTTTACAATTTCCCGAGTCAATGTAGAAATGGCTCAGGGCAATAAAAGAACAATAAGGAAGAGCTACAAAGAGTATTAATTTCAGGCCAAACAACAAGTCCATTAAATAAGAGTTGATAGTTTATTCTAATTTACCATGCAGGTCTTTAGAAAATCTCAAGCATGAATTTAAAAGTTAAGAATTATTAAAAGTTAATTATTATTAGTCCCAGTAAACATTTTTTTAAAAAATCAGTTTCATTTTGTAAATCACCTGCTTTTGTTGTGATAAATTATAAAAAATTATGACAATATCTCACAAACAAAACTTTTAAAGTAATTTTTAAAATCATCTATCAATTTCAGTTGAAGATTATTTTTAGAATGTATATGCATCAGTTCCTTTGAGCTATGTATTTCCTCTAACAGAGGTATTGTGGGTATTGTGGCAGGTCAGATTTTGCATGTCAGATTCTAAAAATCAGATGTAGGACAGATGGCAATGTTGCACCTCAATGAAAATTCTTCTAGCATATCACAAAAAGATGTGCTGGTGGTACAGCTGATGGAGAAGCATTAGAGCATAATTCACACCACACTCTAATCTTTCATTTCTGGACCCAAGCCTCAATCATACAATACCAAGAAGAAAAGAACAAAAGCATGTAAAACTTTGCATTATAAAACAAATTTGTAACTAATATTTGATTCCTTTCCTTTCTCCAACAAAAGAACTTGTCTAAAAATTGCTTTTAAGTCAGGTGTGGTGGTGCATTCCTGTAATACCAGTGGCTTGGGAGGCTGAGGCAGGAGGATTGCAAATTCAAAGCCAGTCTTGGCAACTAAGCCAGGTCCTAAGCAACTTGGTAGACAGTGTTCAAAATAAAAAATAAAAGGGGCTAGGAATGAGGCTCAGTTAAGTGCCCATTAAAAGATCTCAAGGGTACATTTCAACTTCATCTCAACTCTGGAAGCAGTAAATGAACTTCTTCAGCAACCATATAAAACTATTTCATAAGTCACATTTAGTCTACAAGTGACAATTTGGTTTCTTCTAACTTAAATGAAAGCTTTTAAAATGAAAACCTACAGCTTGCTCCTTAGGGCATGTGTTGCCTATCAGAATATCTGAGAAATAATAGTATTACTTCTAGGTTGAACATAAATCAGAGAGAATATTTCTAAACAAATGGATCATATATATTACCCAGAATATTTCTTTAATTATGTTAATATACTACTATTTTTTCATTTTTTTTCTCTCCAGTATTACATAAAGCTGGAAGGTTATCCTTTGGTACAATGACTTCACTATCAAGTTTATCATTTGACATTTTCAGGATACAAGTATAACAGGACCAAGCTCAAAAAAGTAGATTAAAGATGAGGTGTTGCAATGTTTGAGAATATGAGTAGAGAACTCTGTTCTAGGAAGTACAGAAAAGTACTTAAGAATTCTGGAGTTAAAACACCTGTTTCAGGATTTTACCTCTGCATTTACCTGCAGTACAACCTCCAACATATTACTTCACTTCCCTGTGCAAACTTCCTGTCTGTAAAATGGAGATAATTGTACTCATGCTTCCTAGCGTTACAAAGATCCAATATAATTCATGTAAAATTGTAATGAAAATACTAGTTAATAGCTGACAAAACTCAGAGTGTGACACAGAATACATAGTTATGGCACATAAGACCCTATGGTATTATACTATACTGTACAAACACTGATTTTTTATATCTATGTACTATGAATATCCAATTTCCCATTTTCACAATATCCCAAATATTTAAAATCCCAGAAAGAAACTCTCTGTCCTTCTACTATACTCTCACATTAATGATGAAAATTAGAAACTGAAAAATGTTAAGCCATAATAAAATATCTCAACAAATTTCCGCCCAACACTATAGGCAATATAAATAAAGCAAAAGCTAAGAAGTCATTTAAGGCTTGTTTCACAAAATTTGAAGTGCAATATCAACAGGTAAACACTTATTTAGCATCTGTGTGTTCAGCATTGTATTTAGGAGGAAGGAAGACAGCTATATGAGAAAGCCACAGGTTTCATGGTAATGAATAAGAAAGTAATCCAGTAAGTGCCAGGATTAACTATAAAGGAATAATCAGGAAGAATAGACTGGCTAAGCAGGCATGGTGGCACACACCTGTCATCACAGCGACTCAGAAGGCTGAGGCAGGGAGGATCAAGAAGTTGGAAGTCAGCCTCAGCAATTTCAAGAGGCCTTAACCAACTTAATGACACCTGCTCCCCACCTCAACCCCACAAGAAAAAGGATTTGAGGATGCAGCTCAGTGGTATAGCACCACTGGGTTCAATCCCCAGTACTAAAAACAAACAAAAGAACAAGCTCTTATCCAAAATGCTAAAGACAAGAAGTATTTCCAATTTCAGATATTTTCATGTTTTGGAGTACTTGCATATACAATGATGACATATCTAGGGGATGAGACCCAAATCTAAACATAAAATTCATTTGTTTCATGTACACCTTACACATACAGCCTGACAGTGATTTGATACAATGGTGTTAGTGCATTTTGACTGTGATCTACCATATGGTATCAGGTGTGGAAAGTTCCACTTATGCTGCCTTGTCTGCAATTTTCAGATTTTGATCCATTTCAAATTTCAGATTTTTGAATTCGAGATGTTCAATCTGTAATATGAGGAAGGACTTTTTACTGAAACCCAACATGACTTTAATATGTAAGAACTATGACAATGTTCACATTCACTCCTGTGGTCCATTCAACCAGTTTTCTACAAACATTACTGAGACGACCAACGGTTTGGATTTTTGTTTTGTTTTTAAAGAAAAAGAAATGATGAAAGTTTTGGTTAGAGTTTGACATCCTTGATGTTTCATAATTCTGACCTTCAAAACATCATACCAGTCTTTAGTAACAAGTAGAATATACCTATACAATTTTAAACTTATTTAAATGTTCAGTGCATACAACGGGTTAGCTATTGAACTGTTTTCTTAATCAGTCCTTAAATATATCTAAAGCTTTAAGAGATCTACAAATTTTTATGAGGTACAGGTAACAATCATACCCATCTTACAACTGTCTAAGGTGGCACCAGTCGTAACTGAGGAGTTGGCGTACCAACTCCATGACCCTTAATCCCTAGGCTCCCTACCTTTCCTAGACTCCTACGTTTTAAAATCACTCATGGGGCTGGGGTTGTGGCTCAGTGGTAAAGCACCTGCCTATCATGTGTAAGGCACAGGGTTCAAGTCTCAGCACCACATATGAACAAAAAAATAAAGGTTCACTGACAACTAAAAATATATTTTTAAAAATCACTCATGATTTTATAGACCTCAATTATATCTGCATCCTCTTTCCATATCAAGAAGGTGAAATCATTTTAATTTTTCTTCTTATGCCTGTGCTCCCTGCATTTATTTAATTCTCTGGTTCTACTGAACCTTTTTTTCCCAGAGAGGTGATCTTGTACAAATGCATCTTAACTTTGGTAAGAGTCAAAAATGTTTTCAATATCCAACCAGATGATATTTTGTGACAGCAACTGTAATAGTTTATTATGATCCTAGGTCTTTAATCCCAGTTACAATCCAGAGTCTAGAACACAAGTTTAGACTTGATTTTTAAAAAGGCAAGAGAGAGCTATTCAAGGATCCTATGAAAAGAAAAATATTTCAAAACTACCAATCAGCAAGTATTACACAAAGAACCCAAAACTAGAAATGATAGGATCTAGGTGACTATTTAGAAAATTACTTTTTCAAATGATGGGTTCAAATGATAGCAATGAACTTTTTCAGAAACCATAGCAACGGGCTCAATAATTTATCAAACCACACCTTTAAAAAAAAAAAAAACTTTGGATGATATATATGAACTGCCATAACACTATCAAGAATTCTGACAGAAGGCATAATTATATTGCTTGCTTAACTGGCAACCAGAGGCATGCCCTCCTAATAAAACCTGGCAATTTTAAGAAGCGCAGCCAAAATATATTCTACCAAAACATGAAGCTTTCTCCATGAGCTTAAATTCAGTCCAACTAACAAGTGTCAGCCACACCCTATGTTAATAGGCAAAGATAAGTCTAAATTAATCTCCCTAGGGGCAGGCTAATTCAGGGGTTAGCATTATTAGAATCTGTGTGAAAAATTGAGTACAGGTGTTCACATTACCAACAACGGAGTTCACTTTTGACCCATCTATTTAATATGGCAAGGACTTTGTGATCTACTGGGTTTTTTGGGGTTTTTTTCCAAGAGGGTGATGCACATGGGGACACTAGTGTGTAAAGCACAAACACTGAGGGCTGAAAAATAATTTGTTGGGTCTGGGATTGTGGCTCAGTGGTAAAGTGCTTGCCTAGCTCCTGTGAGTCCCTGGGTTCAATCCTCAGCACCACATAAGAAAATAAATAAATGATATAAGGGTATCGTGTCCACCTCCAAAAATTTTTTTAAAAAGTTAAGAATTTGTCCTCTTTTAAAATAAATAGGTAGCCACCATCATTCATCACAGAAAGCTAAAGTCACAAGTAAAAGTAACGTCACAAATAAAAGTAATTACTATATTGCTGTCATACCATGCTACATATTATCCTACTGTTTCAGAATGTAACCTCTCAGACAGAAATCAAGATAGAGTGTTAACAATTCTGCAGTGACTAAGACTTTGCAGGCAGTCAATAAACTACAGGCAACTCTCTTTCTAGCCCTGAACTAAACACAAGTGGCATAACTCTGTTCAATGTGTCCTTTCCATTTTGCATAAACAAGTAAAAAGCCAATCATTCTGCAACATCTCATAAAAAGACACTTTGGGGGCTGGGGTTGTAACTCAGTGGGAGAGTGCTTGCCTAGTACGTGTGAGGCCCTGGGTTCGATCCTCAGCACCACATGAAAATAAATAAATAAAGGTATTTGTCTATCTACAACTAAAAAACAATTTTAAAAAGACACTCAGTTTATACAGTAATTATCACTAAAATGTTTTGAGCTGCCTTAAGATGCATCTTAGAAAGTTTGTTTTAAACTGATTCTATCAGCTTTTTCTGCCATAAAATATTTATCAAGTTTGTATAAAATTTTAATATTCAGCCAGGCGTGGTGGCACATGCCCATAATTCTCAGTTACTCTGGAGATTGAGGCAGGAAAGTTCAAGGCCAGCCTGGGCAACTTATCAAGATGCTGTCTCAAAATAAAAATAAAAATGGCTGGGGTGTACTTCAGAGGCAGAGTCTTTGCCTAGCATGTTCAAGTTCAACCCCCCCTGCCCCCTTAGCCCCCCCCCCAAAAATTGACAACACATTCAAGAAAATGTTTTAACCACAATTTGAAATGTGGACTAACAATCTTTCTATTTTCTTGCAGTGCTGGGGATCAAGCCCAGGGCCTTGAGTATGCTAGGCAGCACTCTACCATGGTGCTATCCCCCTAGCCCCAAGTTCTAGTTGTGTTATTTTAGAGACAGGGTCTAGCTATGTTGCTCAGGATGGCCTTGAACTCCCTGGCTCAACAGATTCTCTGTCTCAGCATCCCAAGTATCTGTGACTACTGGCATGTGTCACAGCACCCCAGAGAGGGCACTGTGAGGAAGGAGAGGAGAGAAACACTTTGCAATAACCTAAAGTTAGTTTGAACAAATACACTACCCCAAAACCAAACACACTATATCCCAGGAGAACTGCCAAAGGAAGTGAAATTGAAAGTTTAAGATGCTCAACTGAGAGGAGACCCATTCCCCACGGAGTTCAATCCCAGACACAGAATATTCTTGTCATATATAATTGCCTACAAGACATCAGCCCACAGTTCACAGAAGGTTATGCAGACTGCCTACTTAGAAAATAGAATGTTCTATAAATGAAAGAACATGCAAAAATGAACAATTGTGAATAGCACTAGATGAAACAAATGAACTTGGGAAGCTTTTTTTTTTTAACTACAAAAACATTCATAACATTAAATCAAATATTTAATCATAGGGAAATTCAAAATAATCACTTGTATGTTTTAAAAATAAGTTTTTCATTTCATCATTTCAGACTTCAAGATGAGTGGTCTCAAATTAAAACGTAAGTTCGTAAGTTCTAGTACTTTTTTTTTTTTTTTTTTTTTGTGGTGCTGGGGATTGAACCCAGGGCCTTGTGCTTGCAAGGCAAGCACTCTATCAACTGAGCTATATCCCCAATCCTTTTTCTTTTTTTTAACTTAAAAGGGCAAAATAAATTTACGGAAATTACTCAGTCACATATTTGACAGCCTTCAAGAATATGTTCAAGGACTGGGCAGACAGTTCACTTGCCTACAGATGCCAGAGGTCCTGGGTTTGATCCCCAGCACCACAAAAAAAAAAAAAAAAAAAAAGTATCAACACTAACTCAACAGTACTCATTCTTGTATGTACATATGTATAGTCATTTGTGTAATTTATTTTAAATCTATTTGAGTATCCACAATTCATAAACATTATATTATATGTATATACACATATGCATACTTTCCCAGTAAAATGACAGAAGGGAAATTCTTCATAACATTATTCATAACATGATAGCTAACTGGCTCCAACACTGGAACACATTCTCTGAAAAAAGCTTCAGTTCAAAAACAGCCCTCCAAACCACTAGATACAACATGTTTATACTCTCTTCTATAAATGGAAAGGCTTAAAAGAAAATTCCATAAATTTGTTTATAGCATAATTCCACAAATTTGTTTATAAGACAATTCCACTGATATCAATAACCACAGTTTCCTAAGTTTACTGTTAGACAAACTAAGGACATGAACATCATGACCACAGGATTGCAAGACTACATTAAGGTGGAAAACCCTTAAGTATTTAAACCATATTTCTCAATCTTACCCTGGTAACATCTGGGGGCAGATAACTCTTTATTGGGGGGGGGGGGGGAGTCCTATGTATTTTAGGATAGCATCTCTGGCCTCTATCCGCTAGATGCCAGTAGCAGCCCCTCCCCAGGTGTGAGAACCATAAATGTCTACAGACATTGCCAAATGTTCCCTGAGGGGCAAATGCAGATCTAGGCGTCTAACAACTTAGTACAGTGTTTCCGTTGTCAAAAGAGAACACGTTCTGCAACACCAAGGAGCTCCAAAAAAACTACAAGCATTCGAAAAGGCTACTTCCTATGAAACTTTCCTGGATCCCACGAAGTAACTGAAACCTTGTTCCTGTAGATTGCTAATTCTTCTACATGTGCATGATTAAACAACTCTTGTGATGATGAATCTAGGACAGGCTGGGACAAGAGCCAACGGTGACTGTGTTTTATAGTTTCGATGAATTACACCTTCTTTTTTAACCCTTCAATGTACTAACCATCACTGCTAGAGTGACCCTTTCTTCAAAACTTATCTTCCCTGACGCCTCAACATAAGCTGTCCTTACCTTTCAGACACTGCCTCTCACTATGCTGGGGTCAAATCTCACCCAAGGGTTCCAGACACCTTCCACTACCAGACCTGCCTGTCCTTGCCACATACCCCTGGGGCCTCTGCTCCCATCTTGGCATCACCGGACCTGGCCAGCTCTTGACCCTTGACCCCGGCCTGACCCCGTCGCCCCCTCCCCGCCCCCAGGGGGTACCTGAAGTAGTAGACATCGCTCTTGCCGGCACTGAGCCCAGATTTTCGGATCACTTCCTCCTTCTTCCATCCGGGGGGGAGGGCCGGGCAGTCCATCCTCTTCCCGCTCTCTGTAGCCCGGGGTCCCCTGGGCCCCGGCCCCGAGCTCCCCGACGGGAAAGGGACCGGCTCCCGCCGGGGGGCGCCGCCGCCACCGCTGCCGACGCCGCAGCCGCTGCCGCCGCCGTCGCCGCCAAGGCCGCTGCCGCCACTCGGGGGACGGCCGCGGCCCCGGCCCCGGCCCCGGCCCCGTCCACGGCCACGGCCACGGCCCCGGCCACGGCCACAGACGCCGCCGCCCCGGCCCACCTGCTTCCACCGCCCCCGGCCACGGCCGCCGCCCCGAGCGCCTTCCCTGCGCACGCCGCTCACCGGGGACGGGGCGAGCGCGCTGCCCTGGCCCCCCTGCTCTATGGCGGAGTCGCCGCCAGCGCCGCTGCCGCCCGCCGCGCTCTCCCCCTCCTCCTGCTCCGGGCAGCAGCGGCCTCCCCCCGGGTGCGCGCGCATCCAGCCCCCTCCCCAGCCGGCGCTGCGCTTCTTCCGTAACCGAGCCCTTGGAATCCCGGAGACCCGCCCCGCCCGCAGCGCGGCGCGCGGGGGACGCGCGCAAGCATCATAGAGCGGGCGCGCACAGAGCGGCCCTCCCGCCCGGGGCGTGGCCCTGGCCACCGCCTCTTAGGTCCTCCAAGAGCTCGGGGCGGCCATGTTGTCTCCGCCTCCTCGGGGACACGCCCCCGGGCCCCGCCCTCTCCGTCCCCGGCCGCGCCCTTCCGGCTCCCGCCCCCACGAGGCGTGCGGAGCCCGGAAGGCGGGTTGCCTGAGTTGCTGGTGACAGTGTCTGAAGACAGCGGTTACGGTGTTTCCCGTACGTTGTCCTCCTGCGTTTTCTGATTTTACCTGGGTTTGCTTCGCAATTAATGAACAACAAGCAAAATAGATCCTATTTCGTATTTACTAACCCTGCCGTTCGTTTAACGGGATACTACGTACCTCTTTCACCCCTAAAGCCAAGGCTTCTCAGGGAACTCAGAATGAAGGAATGAGGAAGTGTCCTCCAGAGCCCGGCTTCAGGGCCCCTGACCAGTTCGAGGATTTTATAGATTTGTGGGATGAAAAACAATAACTTGGAATATTCCCTCCAAACACGAGGTTTACTTCTAGTTTCTTAGAATGACTAGAATCTCTGAATCCATCTAAAATTTACCAGATATTCTGGGATCTTAATATAAAACGTCTTTGTCTGAACACAAAAATCAGCGGCCTTTGACTTAGTAAATACTCCCTTGAGTTGAAAGTCCAACTTTATCATCAGCCTTTAGGAATCCGTGTGGAATTCATCAGGTTTGCTAACTCGTCATTCAGGAGGAGTTATTGAAGAGTAATGGCAAATAGATTAAGGAAACATTTAAAATTTACAGAATTTTAGAATTTTATAAATTTAATGTTTATGGAAATACACTATTGAAATTCAAGATGAAGATGAAATATTTGAAGACTGAAAAGCGTAAAACAAGCAGATTAAGGATATACAAGGGTTTCTTTACAGCTAGGAACTAGAAGACCAAGTTTAATGTAGAGAAATAACTGCCTTATGTAATGGAAAATTGAAATTTGATTTGCCTCAATACGTAACATCTGGTACACACAAACTTGTCTGTCTTTGAGCAAGACATTCAGTGTCCTTGACTAGAGATAAATTGGGTTGGGGATATAGATCAGTGTTGAGCACAAGGACAAAGGTTTGCGTCCCAGCAACACTTGCATACAAAAAAGTACATTTATTAGAAATATAGTAAGAGCTTCCTACAGGAAATCTGCCTGGAAACATGGCCAATAAAGAATTAGATGTTAAAGTCAAGTTATCAGGACAGAGGTTAGAACTGGAAATGTGTGCATTTAGGGGTCATTTATGAAAGTGACAATTGAAGGAGACCTTGCAAGAAAATAAGTGCTCTAAAGAGAAGCTTGCATAGTTAATTTTAATAATCATCATCATCATCATAATGGAGGATAAAAAAACTGAATCTTAAGGAATAACATTTAAGGTCAGGTGAAAGGATGAAAGTTGGAGAAAAATGAAATGAGTTTGAATTAAACTGTAAGAGTACCCTGATTTCATACCTGGTTTTATATTGTAGACTAAACGTGAACATAAAATCTTTGTAGAAACAGTAGTTGAGACAACAGATGGGAAAAGATACTTTTGAAAAATTTTACTGTTCTATGTTGCATCTAACAAGACTATATCAACTATATAGCAGATATAAGAGCATATTTGAAGGAATAAGTCACATGAATTTAAGGTCATTACTTTGACTTTATTACTGGATTCCATTTGCCAAATCCAATAAAGTTTAATGTTCCTTCTATTATGAAAAATCTTATTTAGGTACTTCAAAGCTTTTAGGTCACACTTGAATTTTTTTGCTATAATACTATAGAGCAAAGTACAAAAAGGCAGGGGAGGTTGATTTGTACACCCATAAAAGAAGGAAATATAGAGTGATTACCGAAAAGCATGATTACCGAAAAGCATGGAGAACAGATGCTAAATGCCTACGAGACAGGCCTTTGTTTTTCTTAAAACGATGGACAAATAATAAATATTTTCTAAGTCTAGGTAAAGGCATTTTACATCACTTCTCAAAGCACAGTAACATTATAAAGTTGTGACCAAAGTTTTCAACTTATCTCACTTCCAATGGAAACGGTCTTGCTGGCGTATTCTATGGAAAAAGTGAAAGATAAAAGCAAGACAGGATTGTGTATGAAATCTTGCCCATTAAACAAACAATGGAGATTTAACTTGATCACTGCCTCCCAGGTGTAAAGGCAGGTGCTAAAACACCAACTGTCACCCCTGAAAGATGATCCATTCTTTCGAGTATTTTTCCCTTTATTACTTACCACATAAAGCTAAGCTTAAGCCATTAAATAAAAGTCTTCTCAAGAAAAATAGGTGTTAATTTGGATTTTTATTATGGAATATAGAAAAGATTCAGGGAATAAAACTTGGAGCTGTTAGGAATCAATGGCTGTTTTTGAGATATGCTCATTTTATTGACAAATAACATAACCTATCTTTGAATCTTTGAGTGTGATAAAACACCCAATAAAAGAAGGATTTAAACTTTGGGAAACCTTACTTTTTCCAGTAAGTATATTTGTATCAAGTGATAACAGGAGTACCAGTAACCAACCCTTTATTACTGAGTCCAAATAATCAGGTCAGACTTTACCAAGATATAACAGGAGTGAGGGCACAAGCAAAAAAACACTTTCCAACTCTAATTAGCAGGTTTTATGATTCACTGTTGGCCCAACTACTGTTCCCCTAATTCCCAACTAAAACAAAATTCTGCTGGCACAGCATGTCAATGAGCCAAATGACACTTTCAAGTACATGAAGTATTTAAAAAAAATTTATAACCTTCTACTTGGAATAACTACAGAGGAATCGTACTAAATAGCTCCAACTAAATGGAAGAGTTAATTATCTGAAAAGCAAGCAAATACAAGAAGAGGTAAGCTTTCAACCAATGGGATTCTTTTAAGAAGTGTTGGACTTCTCAAATTTCTGCTAGTTGTAACATTAGTTTAGTCATAAGTAAATGTTTAGGTTTAAAAGATACAGAGATATTTCCTTAATTCAACTCCTTAAAAATAAAAAACACAATTCTACCAAAAGGGTTTGGAAAAAAAGTCTTTAGGTTTCAGAGCCCTAAGGTACCGCTTCATATGCTACAAAACACCGAAATGCAAGGATACATGATCCATGAGAATATGGGCTGTCTATGGCTGCTGTGCCCAAGCTGGGAGGCTTAGTAACAATAAATGAGGAGAAACATCTCACCAGAGAGTCTTTGTGCCTCTAAGTGATGTTCCCATCATCTTAGTGTCTCACAAGGGGCAGAACTAAGTTCAGAGCCCAAATCCTAACCCCATGTTCAGAACTTTGTCTTCTTGGCTGCTTGAAACTGTCCTACTTTCTTTCTCTGGTTTCTTCACCCTCACACTTTATACCACCTAAGATGAACAGTACCCTCAGTTAGGTGATTCTTTTCATCTCACCTTAAACATTACTTCAAGAAATCTTTCCTAATGAACATCCGTAGCCCCCCAATTCCTGTACCAAAACCCCAGGTATTTGTGCCACACTACAGTAAGGCAGTTCCTCCATCCACTTATTTTACTTTATTGTAGTTAGTTATTTAATTATCTTTTGTACCCCACCAGTCTGTAAGGCCTTTCTTCACTTTTACCATTGCACCCCCAGAACCTGTTGTTAGACCTGCTTGGCACATGGAGAAGATTTATTAGAATAAATCAAATTAATACATCTTGTAAAAATAGTCTCACAATAATGCATGGCATATTTTCTTTTCAATGTGATATGGATTATATAAAATTAGAAAATGTAGATGGGGCAGCAACTTGAGAGACAGAGGCAGAAGGATCACCAAGTTTTAGGCCTGCCTTGGCAACTTTATGAGACTGTCTCGAAAATTTAAAAAAAAAGGGGGGGGGTTGGAATGTAGCTCAGTGGTAAAGCATCCCTGGATTCAATTCCTACTACAAAAAAAGAAAAAAAGAAAAGTAAATTGTGCATAGGTTTCCATGCCCCAAGAATTATTTAATGAATAATTTGATTTAATCTTAAGTAAAAAATGAGACTTAAATTCAACTTACAAATGTTTGGATTATAAGACATGTTTTCTTTAATCTTTTCTACATCAACCTTAACTTGAACTGTTCATCGGTCCCTCAAAAATGTTGTAGAATGTATATCCTAAAAGACACTCATAAAATGAAACTACTTTAATCATTTCTGAATTCAGATATTTGCATCCGTGTTTCTACTTATTTGACTTGAAATAATTTGAGCCCTCCTTGTAAAAAAAAAAATTTAGTCATAGATGGACACAGTAACTTTATTTTATTTATTTATTTATTTTAATGTGCTGAGGATTGAACCCAGTGCTTCACAAGTGCTAGGCAAGCACTCTACCACTAAGCTCTAAGTCCCCCTTCTATTCTCTAAAATTATGTACAAGTATCTATTTCAATATCTCTTTATTTTGGAATTTCTTACAAATTTCTTCTGAGTATTTCCTTTTTGGCTTGGCTAACTTCTAATTTACCCCTCATCTGCAGTACTTTCTAACATCACTTAGAGAGTAATAGCTCATGCTTTGGCCCAATGTTCTCATTTTGAAACAATTTCAACCTTTCATCCCTTTCACCTATCTCAAGTCTCCCCAACAAGTTCATCACAATTGTACATTTGTACACAGTTATACACAGTTGCTTCTTTCCAGGCATCTGTCTTTATTGTCACATATTCTTCTGTGTAGCTTGGCAGTCTGTCCTCTGAGGTGGAGGATGGGAAAATAGTGATTCAGCAACTTTCTCTGTCACCATCTGTGGCAGACGTGTTGCTTGGCATAACCTAAAACCCACTACCAATCAAGTCTCCCTTGCAACCTCACTAGAAAATAGAAATACTCTCCTAGTCTAGTTTAGGTGAGGACAGAGAGGTGGGAATGGATCCAAGAAATCATTTACTTTTTATTAAAAAAAAAAAAAAAAAACATGATTGGGACTACCCTTTCTCCTTTGTTCCTGATGGAATGTGGACTTGATTTTTTAACACTGTGATAGTCATCTTGGAACTATGAAGCAAAGAACATAAGATAAAAGGGCAGCATTCTAAGAATAGCGGAACCAGCAGATGAAAAGCCTCTGACATGAAGCTGCTGAACAGGGTTTTAAAACATAAATCTCCAGACTTCGTGTGATATGAAAATTAGACCATTTTGGATTAAATCGATGTTGGGTTTTCTGGATACTTGCAGCAGAAAGCATTCTTTACTGAGATACAATTCCTTACCCATTGAACTGTATAAATTTTGCTAGAATTCAGGCACCTTTCTAGCTTGAGACCCCTCTATAAAAGACTGCAAAGGGAGCCAGGGAGAAATTGAAAGAGAGCAAGGGAGAGTGGTTGGGAGCCTTTTCCCTGGCAGTTGCCAACCAGGAGAGGTCTCCCTTTCACACCCTGATGGAAGGAAAAGTATTCCAAGAGACCACCTCTGCTCTGTCTCTACCTTGCTTGGCACAGTCAAAACTCCAGTTTCAAAGAGCATGGTCCAATAAATTATCTTTGAACTTGATCATTTCACAGCAGCTGTCCTATGCTCTGAATAACAGGTATGGAGAAGGAGAGCCTTGATCATTGTTTCTACAGTTGAGACATATGTACTGTTTGCCAATTCAGCACCAAAAACTTTAACCTGAAATTTTCATTACAATAATAATGCTATTTGGTTCACAAGTCCTAACATAATGGACTGTCTGCATAACCATCTGCTATCTGAGTCATGCCACATTATTACACTGCCCAAGCTTGATCTAGTTAGTAACAAGCCATGCTACTTTAAATGATTTGACTAATGAATGATAAAAAGAACAGATGTCAATATAACATATAAATAATAAAGTTGTGCCAGGTGAAGATCAAATACGTTTAGGAAGGGCACCTTGAATGAAAGTTTTGCAAGTATTCAATCAGAGAAAAGTGATGGGAAAACTTAGTCACCCATAAAAAACAGTGGAATTTTTAGGTTAAAA
>JAJEJO010003487.1:210306-236583 GCA_020662805.1 Glaucomys volans
CTAGTTTTATGCTTTCACATACTTAAGAAACATCAGAATAATAATTTCACTCAACACTGGGGGAGGGGGTCTTGGATAACTATTTTTCTTATAAAAGGAGTATGAATCTTTCTCAAATTTGAGGAACAGTGCCCTAATTTGTACTCTCACCATCAAATCCTTCCTTTGATTGGAATGAGAATTCTCAGAAATTAATTTTGTGCCCATTACATCTCAAAATGTTTTCCTTTCTTTTTATGAGAAATTATTCTCTTCTGATTCTACTCCCCCCACCTCACCCCCGCCTTTCTGTCTCTCTCTGACTCTCTCCATTATTTTTCAGTTGTCTTTGGTATACCTCTTTTCTGTGGTAGTTCCTCAAATGATAATGCTCTTCCAAACTCCATCTTTAGGGTCCTGGTCTTCTCATTCCACATGATCTCTCTTGGCAATGCCACCTTCTCACCAGATCTAGCCACAGGAACTGATTCCTGCCTCCTTCTGACAACATGGCTTAGGCAGTCTTGGTGAGGTCATCCTTCTGTAGGCACCTTATAGCAATGTCCCAGATGAAAAAGAGAATCACATTCATTGGCTACTGTTGAAGTCTTGAGGAAGTCCAAAGCCTATACCCTTCTTTCCCTCCTGAGCAGTGAATATAAGAAGTAAAGAAAGGGATAAGAAAAATGCCATCCAAAATAACTCCATCCCTGAGAAAGGCTAGTTTAGGGGCTATCACACAGTGAGAGCTAAATGGGCTTGTCATCGAATTAAAGTGTTTAATGGACTAACCTACCTGGTTAGGACTAGACTATGATCTCTCCAGTCACCTCCAGGGTGGGGACAGGGCAACCTTTACTCTTAAGTCTTTTAACATACTTATAATCAAGAATAATCATAAACAAATGGGCTGGGCAAGCAGGAAAATGCCAGAAAGGAAGAGAAGGGACAGCTACAAAGATCCTTTCTTTCCCAAATTCACCACTCTTCAGAGTTGGAGGACTAAAGAAGGAAAAAGAGTTCTATGTTTAAAAACAAAAGAGACATTCCCCTCTAACAGTATCAGTTGTGAGTATTGAAAATTGTCCCTTTGAATATTATGTTTCAAAATCATCTTTAGCCAGGTGTGGTGGCACAACACGTGTAATCCCAGCAACTTGGGAGGCTGAGGCAGGAGGATCGCAAAGTTCAAAGCCAGTCTCAGCAATGGTGAGGCATTAAAGGACTCAGTAAGACTCCATCTCTTAAAAAAAATACAAAATAGGGCTGGGGATGTGGCTCAGTGGTTGAGTGCCCCTGAGTTCAACCCCTGGTAACCACCCCCCCAAAAAAAAAATCTGTTAAAGGGCGGTGTGTGTGTGTGTGTGTGTGTGTGTGTGTGTGAGAGAGAGAGAGAGAGAGAGGGAGAGAGAGAGAGAGAGAGAAGTTTGGGAAACAGATGAGTTAATACTAAACTAGAAAATAGATGAAAATGTCTAAATGGTCCCATAAAATAGAAGGACAAGATACTGCCATAACATTTCTGTATAAAGAAGTGGGTTTCAGTATGTCTATTTCATTGTCTAGGGGAAAATGGGGAAAGTCAGTAATGTGATTTAAAAGAAATATAATTTTACTTGAGTCTAGTTTTTGCCCAACTTTGTTTTATCATGAGGCAGTTGAGATAAGGGAATAATTTCTGAACATGCTTTCAAAGGGGGTCCTCTTAGGATCATCTTCAGAAAACGGAAATTTTCTTTACTAAGGAAATATCATTTTAGAGTATATGCTGTTCAATCTTTTCAGATCCACCTAAAAGGAACCCTTATCTGGACAACAGGCCCAGAGAGCAATATTCTACACAGGAGGCACATCTCTAGGAAAAAAAAAAGATTGATTATCTATTTTAATGGCTATGCAGGAAATTATATTTAAAAGCTCTTGGAGGGTATTGGGGAAAATCAGTGATAATTATATAGAACAATAAAAAATTTTAAGGAAATCATTAACTTCAGGGGGAAAAAAGAAGTAATATGTGCTAATAATTGAGAGATTTAACTCAAGATTGGGAAGATGAATCTACACTAGAGGAATTAGCTAAAGAAGCAGAAATTTGTCACCTCTAAGAAGTAAGGCAGAAAAATAGAGATGGGCCAGGTATCACAAAATTTATTTTCAGTTTATAGTATTATTTAACTTTCTAAACCATGTGCACGTGTTATTTTAATAAAATATCATAATTTTAAAAAAAAATATAATGTGGCTTTCCTTTTGGTACCTTCGCTCAACAACTTCATGATGTAAAGGATAGTTACTGTTTTGTCCCTAAGTGTCTATTACATGCCAGCTCTTGTATTGGACACTTTTCCTGCATTACAGTCAATCATCACAGCACCCTGCAAAATAAATATTATCACTGTCAATTTACAGGCAAGGATACTAAGGCATTGAGAGGTTTAATTACCCATTCCCATCAGAGTTTACACAATTGGAAAATAAAGCTGGAATTGAGCTTAGGTCCATCTCATTTTATTATTTGTGTGTGTGTGTGTGTTTGTTTTGTTTTGTTTTGTTTTGTATACTGGGGATTGGATTGAAGGGAGGGGGTGGGTTAACCACTGAGCCACAACCTCAGTCCTTTTTATTTTGAGACAGGGTTTCACTAAGTTGCTTAGGCCCTCACTAAATTGCTGAGACTGGCTTTGAATTTGTCATCTTCCTGCCTCAGCCTCCCAAGCTGCTGGGAATACAGGTGTACACTTCTGCACCCAGTCTCCATCTGATTTTAAAACCTAGTTTTAAAACCTGAACTCTTTCAATTACACATTGTAGTTAAATACAGCTCTACCTTTGTTCATATGTAATTTTAATGTTGATATATATTAAGTAATTATTCCCTGTGTGGGCATTGTGTGTGTGGGGGTCAGTTTTGTCTATCAGGCTGTTGTTCCTTAAATTTTCACATTTACAGCATTTAGCTTGCTATCTTCCTAAGGTTCCTAGAATATAATCTGAAAGGGCTCTTTATGTACACATATATATATATATATTTTTTTTTCTTTAGCTGGACTGTTTGACAGATTGTTCTTAGCTGTGACTCTGAACTTACAGGAAAAAAAATATTCAGCCCTGAATGATAGCCCTGAACTGTTCAGAGTAATCTTGCATGAGTCTGATGTGCAGGGAGCAGTGCGAGTAGAAAAAGGTGATTTGCATTGACAAAAATCAGAGTTTCTGTAGGGTCAGTGACCAAAGAGTCAAAGGTTACAGCTGCAGCCCCAGGAGAGAGAACAAAGCCTGCTCCTTGAGTGACAGTTAGCTCTCAGTCCTTTCCCTTCATCTGTTAATCAGGGGGTAACTATTCAACGTAGAAGTTTCATGAGAATAGCAATTAATGAAAAGATAAATGTCCAACAATTTAATGGGAGATATTTTTTCTTCAAAAGATATAAAAATTTACATATTTTCTAAATGTGTAATTTGCCTAGAGTTATTAATATACATATATGAATAAAATACTTTTTGGAATCTAGCAACAATAAAAATAAATGATATTTGATATCTAATAAACATTAAATGACACTTGTACATCTAAAATGGATTTGCTGTTAGCCACTACAACTTGTAGAATATAGTAATTAGTTGATCCTGAATAACAAATAGCACTCAATGATGCATGAGGAAAAATTCAAACTGATTTTAGAGAGAAATGTACAATTAATAAACATTAACATATGAAAAGAGACATTTGTACTTACTTTTGCCAATATCTTCTGGATACTTTTCAGAGTTATGATTATGCAAATCAGAATTGATCACAAAAGAAACAAATGACTAGTGAAACCACAAATTGAAAAATGATAAATTTTAGTTTTTAAAATGAATAGAAAAAGTTGTGTTTGCCATATAAATGTGAAATTTTTCTAGCATTGTCATGTATTATGAGAAAAAGCAAAACAGATTTTCATAACAGTACTTCATAGGAATTACTTCCAGGGTTACCTAACTACATAATTTTTTAAAGTCCAAATAGTAGTTATTATTTTTTTACTTTTTCTTTCTTCCTTTGTACTGGAGATTGAACCCAAGGACACTCAACCACTGACTCACATCCCCAGCCCTTTTGTTTTTTATTTTGAGACAGGGTCTTGCTAAGTTGCTTAGGACCTCGATAAATTGCTGAGGATGGCCTCAAACTTGCAAAACTCCTGCCTTCATCTCTGAAATCCCTGGAATAATAGGCATGCACCACCGTGCTCAACCTTTTACTTCTTATTTTAAAACAATCTCAAACTTGAGAAAGATTGCAGTAGCATCTTTTCCCTCACCATTTTAAAGTAAAATTCCCAGTATGATCTACTATCCTGCCAAAGACTTTAGGATATAACTCTTATAAATAAGGACATTCTTCTCAACAGCTGCAGTGTAGCCATCAAAATCCAAAAAGTAACATTGATGCATTAATCCAAGCCTCAGCTCCTGTTCAAATTCTGCCAATTGTCCCAGCATTGTCTTTTATAGCAAAAGAATCTGGTCATGTCTTTTTAGTCTCCTTCAATTATGGAACTTTTTTTTTTTTAAGTTTTTTCCTCGTCTTTGATGACCTGGAAGGGTTCAAGAGATTACAGGAGAGTTATTTTGCAGAATGCCCTTTGATTTGAAATTATCTGGTGTTTCCTCCTGATTATATTCAGTTTTACATCTTTGGCAGGAACAATTCAGAGGCAGTACTGTGTTCCTCTCATTACATCTGTTTCATTGACATAGGATTTCAATTTTTTCCTGTTGATATTAATACTGGTGATATTAATTTCCATCACCCAATCAAGGTAGTGTCTGCCAGACCCCCTCACTGTAAAGTTATATGTGTCACCTTTGAAATTTATTAGTATTTAAGCATATAGTTTTAAAAATTAAAATGACAAAAATGCATGCTAATATAGTATAAATCAACTTTTAAGTAATTTTATATTGCTACTTTAATATCTATAGAGAGCTTTAACACACGATTTATAACCTCAGGTTCTTAGTGAGTAATATTGAATAGCTAATCATATTGTTCTTTTCTCTAGTTGACCTGAATTTTAGAGATTCCTCTCGGCTATAATTATGAGCTTAAGGAAATTTTAACACTGCATGATAGCCCTGAACTACTCAGTTTACCTGGGAATAAAGCATCTGTTTAGTTTTCTATTGCTGAATAACAAACTGTCACAAATTTAGCAGCTTAAAGTGGCATACATTTATTATCACACATTTTTGGTGGGTCAAGAAAGTGAGCCTGGCTTAGTTGGGTCCTTTGCTAATGATCTCAGCTCTGGATCTTCTGCTCTTGGGTATATTCAAGGCACACACAGGGCCTAGGGTCTCATCTGAGGCTCAGGGCCTTCTTCCAAGCTCATATAATTCTCATATTGTTCATTGCTTGCATCTATACAACTGATGGTTTGTGTCTTCCAGAAGGACAGGAGAGTCTCAGATTTCTTTTTTTTCCCCCCTATATTTTCATTGATGTGTTATGGTTGTACAAAATGGTGGGATTTGTTGTTACATATTTATATGTGCACATGAGTCTTGGATTTCTTGAGATCCTTTGTTAAAGGGTTCATTTGGTTAAATTAGGCTCACCAAGGATAATCTGCCTTTTGATTAATTTAAAGCCAACTAATCAGGGACTGTAATTACATCTGTACCTTTACCATGTGATATAGCATAATTATCAAAGTGACAGCTCATCACCTTTGCTATATTATATTGGCTAAAAGTAATTTAAAAGTTCAAAAGAAAGGGGACTACACAAAATCATAAATCTTTTAGGGGCCATTTCAAAGATCCTGACTACTATAACTTTTCTGCCATCTGGATTAGTATACTTCTTGTATTACTTCATTGGTTATTGACTCTGTTCTGACTCAGATATTTTTTTTTTCCTTCTCTCAGTATTTAGGTTTCTGCATGTCAGGACACAATTGTCAAGTAAAAACACCATTACAACATGCATTGCTTTGTTGCGAAATGTCAGACAAAGCACAGGTATGTCTGCATATCATGGAGTAAAAAGATCATAAGGAATGAAATTAGCTTTGAGATATTTTTAGTAATTTAACTTAGAAGTAAACATTTGTTACCATCCTTGCAAGCTTCTGGGTCAGTTTAATTGATGAGCACACTCACTTTCTGAAGGGCTCTGATTTTACAAAACACCACATGGGGGCTGGAGGTGTAGCTCAGTGGTAGAGCACTTGGCTACCATGCACCAAACCTTGGGTTCAATCCCCAGCACCACAAAAACAAAATAACAACAACAAAACATTTGAAACAGCTCGTCTGTGTGATCTAGCATTTCTGAAGACCACAATCCAAACAAAATATAGAAAAGGGTCCTAGCTGGGTGCAGTGGCATGTGGCAGTGGCCAGTGGCACGCCTACAATCCCAGTGGCTCAGAAGGCTGAGGCAGGAGGATCATAAGTTCAAAGCCAGCCTCAGCAATTTAGTGAGGGTCTTAGCAACTTGGCAAGATCCTGTCTCTAAATGAAGTATAAAAAAGAGCTGTGGATGTGGCTTGATGGTTAAGTCTCCCTGTGTTCCAGTCCCTGGTACCAAATAAAATGGTGCTGACACTGATATATCACCAACCATCATTCACAGACCCTATTTGACAAATCCTATAGTCAATGTTCTATAGTTGCATATTCTTTTTGATTATGACTTAAAAAGTAAATTTAAGCAGGGTACAATGGGGCATGCCTGTAATTATAAGATTCTACTTTTATTTGCAGCAAAGGTGGTAATTGAGGTTGAGTGTTTTGAATGAGATTTTGCTTAATTAAACATCTATTCTAAAAAAGTTTGAAAGTCACAAAAGAATTTGAACAACAATATTGAGAAGCTTGGGTCTGCAGCTAGTTAGTAAGTCTAGGAAATTCAGGAACCTCATCTGGCAATAAGCTAATTCTTCCTTTAATGGAACTTATAGAGCTATCTTATAATTTGATCCTATCCATCAAGTCTGATAGCAGTTTTTTTCTTTTTCCTGTACTGGGGATGGAACCCAAGGCCTTGGGCACATGCTAGGCAAGTGCTTTGCCACTGAACTACATCCACAGCCCTGATAACAAGACTATTGACATTGCTTCTTTGAGCTAAGAGTTTATTGCACCCTCTTGACTTCCATGATCTCCTACAATGACATCTGACCATTTTATGCTAGGTCAAGCCATGTATCTGAATAAATAACTCTACTACCACTAAGATCTGACTATATTTTATCTGACAGTTTTCTAAACACAGTTCCTTAATATCCATATACTTCATAAGTAATAGATTGGAATTATTTCCTGGCTCTTTTGGAATGGGGCCAGGAAAGAACATAAATCTAAAGAAACTTTAGTGTTAGATTTTTTAATATGCTCCCTCAAATCATACTGAAGGATAATTAAAGTATATCGAACCTCACACCTTTAAAGAGCACAATTTAATCAGTCTTAACATATGTACATACCACAACCAAGATAACAAACATTTTCACCACTCTCAAAAGTTTTCTTTGCTCCTTGGTAATTCCTCCCTGCCTTCAACCCCTTCCCCAGGGAACCAATGATCTGCTTTCAGGTACCAAATGCTAATGAACTTTTTCTGAACTTCTGTATTAACAGAATTATACAGCTATTTAATATTCATTCATATTGGTGAATGGTGAAAATCAATAGTCTGTTCCTTTTTGTTGCCCAATAGTATTCTATTACACAGATTACCCCAATTTGTTCATTCATTCACATATTGATTGACATTGGAATTGTTTTCTATTACAGATAAACCCTCATGAAAATTATATACAAGAATTTACACAGCTATGTTTTTGTTTCTCTTGGGCAAATACCCAAGAGAGGAATAACTTATAGTAGATATATGTTGAACATTTTAATAAACTGCCAAACTGTTTTCCAGAGTTACTGCATCATATTGCATTCCCATCAAGAGAGTATGCTCCACATTCATATTTTCACTTGGCAAGATCAGCTTTTTAAAATCATAAGCCTTTCTTAAATGTGTAGTAGTATACTAGTAGTGTAGCAAAATCTCATTGTGGTTTTAAGTTACATTCCCCTAATGAGTAATGCTTTCATGAATCTTTTTATGTACTAGAAGGCACATACCTTGTATCCCTTAATGTTGTACTGCTCCAGAGACCATCACTAACTTCATTCATGGATGAAGAAACAGAATAAGAAAGATTAAATTGCCAGGTGCTGTGGTATACACCTGTAATCCCAGTGGCTCAGAAGGCTGAGGTGGGAAGATCACAATTTCAAAGCCAGCCTCAGCAATTTAGTGAGGCCCTAAGCAACTCAGTGAGACTTGGTCCACAATAAACAATAAAAAGGGCTGGGGATGTGGCTCAGTGGTTAAGCACCTTAGGTTCAGTTGCTGGTCCAAAAAAAAAAAAAAAGGGAAGATAGTTGGCATGGAACTTAGGTGATACTCAATGGCATTCTGACTCCCAATCTTTCACAGTTTTCTGGGCTCTGAAAATAAACTGGATGAATGCAGTAGATATTCAAGTTTTAGGTACACAAGAAGAATGACCAAAGTGATGTAGATAAACTAACTGACCTAGAACAGAGCTTCTGGAGATGACAGTGTGGAAAACACTGGAAGGGCCACCTATTTGTGTCAGAAACACAAATAGAGCCCTTCTTCTGCACTATTTCAACCAAAACTGATTGCAAACTGGACAGACTCATGGGAAGGAGGATAAAGACTTGTACAGTAACTTCCCCTCTCTTGTAATGCTGGCAAAAAATTGATTGCACCTTAAAAGAAAAGAATCTTTTATGTGTTTATTGGTCATTTGCATATCTTCTTTTGTGAAGTCTCTGTTCAAATCTTGCCTAACTTATTTTGAATGAATGTCTGAGAAAGACTTGGTCTTCAGAAAACCCATATCCTCATGATGAAAGTTTTCGCTCAGGAAAAAGCCAACCACTTTGTTTTGTTGTTGTTGTTGTTTTGGTTTTTGTTGTTGTTGTTTTCTTCCCATCCCCACATCCCCACCTGTCTCCTCACTCCCCTCTGCACCATCCAGAGTTCTTTCATTCTTCCTTATTCCCCCCACCATGGATCAGCATCTGCTTATCACAGAAAACCTACAAAGTCAACCACTTTGATCTCTACCAAATCAAGATGACTATACCAAAAAAAAAAACTTTATACATTGCTCAATCTATTCTGTCACAATTCAGTGCCCTCTTTATTGTTGGATGTTACTATATCCAATATCTGTGGTAGATACCATTGTGAAAGACCTGAGCATTAGAACTGGTGCAGGGGCTATCAAGAGCCTGATTAGAATCAAAGAATGGAAGATGTGTGTGTGTGTGTGTGTGTGTGTGTGTGTGTGTGTTTTATGGGTGATCCTTTTATGGGAAATAGGTCAACTTAAATGGAATACTTTTCTCTAAATATATCAATAAGTACAAGAAAGATATTGCTGATAGAAATTTAAGGAAAACCTACTTACCTTTAGACAAAGCATTATCTATTCAATATAAGAAAGGTTAATTTAAAGATGATTAAACATTGTTCACTCCCACATTTAGGGTACATACTTTGGATCCAGTAGATAGTAACTAATAGCCCCTCGCTCTGACTCTTGAATAGCTGTCTCCAAGCTGAATTGTAAGCATAATTGGACGTTGGAATCAATACCTTTGGATGAAACAAAATGAAAAGATGGAATTACACCCAGAATACTAGTGGTTATTTCTTTTTCCAGTTCTTGTGGGTATAGGAGGTGGAGGAGTTTTAGACTGTTGGTCTTGAACTTTTTAATAATGAAGAGGAATTCTGTAATCTCCCAGAGGCATAGCATTTACTTTCTCTCTTGTCTCTCCATCTCCTCTTTGTTCTTCCCCAAGGCAAGAGCAGATATTTGTTTAAATAGTGAGAAGGGGAGAGCCCACAATCAAAAGGCTATGTGGGGTTAATGGCACTGTGGCCCAGCCCTTAGAACCCTTCTGCTGGCCTCCCTCAGGGCATTGTGGGCTCACTGTGCTTACAGGTTCTAATCAGAGAGCTGGCAGGTGTGTTCAGCCTTCCACAGGCCCCAACAGGCCTCTGTTCTCTCAGAACCAACTTCTCACCCCACTGCCTAGTGGAAAAGTCGGTTGGCTGTTACATGGGGCTATTTATATTCAATTTGCAGTGGGTAGGGCTGTGAGGCTGGTAGGGAAGAGCCCTAAGAGGTTTCTTTTTCTTTCCAAATGACTTTGACCACTAATAAAATTGAGCATAAAAAATATCCTCTACCCTCTTGGACCTATTTCTGAATCAGTAGAACCTGGAGAGGGAGTTGAGCTATGGGCTTTGGGATTTAAAAAAGCAAAGTACAGCTGTCCTTGAGTTATGCATACACATGACTTTGTTCTGTTCCCTCGTGGAAGTGCTGGTCAGTTCAGAGGTGTGGTTCATAAGAACTTGGGTTTTTGCTCCACCCTTTCTGCACATGCCTTCCAGACCAGCCTCCCTTCTTTCCCTTCCAATTCTTAAGTATTGAGATGCCATGTAAAAAGGTGGGGTGTTACAAAAGCCTTTGCTGAGACTTGCAAGAAACAGCGGAGAGCATAAGTAAATGGAACAGGACATTCCAAGGCAGAAAGGGCTGATGCAAAAGCAGTTGAATTATTGTCCGATAACATGATGCTAACATGAGAAACTACCTCAGCAATTTTTCCTGAATAATTGATGAAGGTGACTAAGGAAAAGGGTGACCTACTGAAATTGGTATTTAATGCAACAAAACTGGTTTGTTTCAAGAACAGATGCCTTTTACTTTCATTTACTGAGTTAATTTCCCTGAAGTCTGTATATTTTCTTGAAATCTTAATAGCCCTAGTTCTGCCTACCACAGTACTGTTCAGGAATATAATACCACAGTTCGTGCATGTTGCTTTTACATTTGGGGAAATGTTGTTAAGAAGAAAAATAAACAAATAAATATTCTAATAAAAATCGTGATCTTTCAAATTACTTCAATTATTCATAAAATTTGTCTCAAATATTTATAAATAGATCTCCTTTACAATCCTAAAACTTTATCCTCAGGTTTAAAAGTCCATGATTGATTAGTCAGCTAGAGGCACAAACTCAGATAAGACTATCTGGGAACGAGATCATTTTTAATTTAATTATAAATGTATTAGCCATTAAATTTCAAATCCTGGATCTGGCCATTTAAACCTTCACTGAGGACAATAGGACAACTCTGGTGTCTGAGATTATGCAGGGCTGAGAACTGGCAGAAAGTTTGGAGGCATGTTCAGTTGTATTTTTTCAGGGCCATTGTATTGAACTTTGTAGATTACAATCTTTTGTCTCTTTCAAACCCACTTCTGCTCCCTCATATAATTCACCTGAATTAAACGTTTGAATTAAATAAGGTACACAGTGAAGTTTTGGTATCAGAACAGTTCAGTATCCTTTGGAGACCTAGGAGTTCCAAGCCTTGCCCTTTTTGCCTTTTCATATTCAATCGATGAGATCTGTTCAAATGAGTAGCTACAACCCAGAGTCAGAGAGGCACTCCTTCAACCCCACACGATAGACAAATTAATTTGTTGCATATTTCTTCTGAAAGTAACCTCAATTATTCATTAAGACTTAAAAGTCTTAATTTTCAGATCAATATTAAATTGGGCTTCAGGCAGGACTATTCTGCTATTAACCTGTTATACTCTTTTTTCCATCTTATAATTAAATCCATTGAAAAATGATAAGATTATTGGCAGCTTTTACTGGCCATTTATTGACCTTGAACTCGGGGCTAATGTGCAGAAGCTTGATATAGGTAATGGGTGTTACCAGCATTACAAAATCTGCACCTCACTGGGCAAGAATGATTTCCTGAAACCTTTCAAATAATGTCAGACACAATCCAACCCATCCATATTCCTTGTGCATTTCCTTTAAATTATCTACGTCTTTCTAAACTTGCATACTGATTTAAATTTTGCACAGCTGCTCTTGTGGTTGTGTTTTTTACATTAAACTATGACGTGGAGAGGCAAACTTGAGCAATCTGAGAAGTAGACTCTGTCTAGGAAGACAGTTTGCTGAGGTTAAAAGTACTCTGGTCTCAGAACAAGGAAACTTGTCTCTGCCAAAAAGTTCAGTGACCATGAACAAGTTATTCAATCTTTCTGGTTTTTAGTTTCCCCATCTGTAAAATAACCCACTTGGCTTGAGTAATCTCCACAATCCCTCCCACACTGTGGATACTTGGATATGCTTTGTTTCTAAATCCTTTGGCATTTCTTATAAGGCCCTTTCACTAATGTTTTATAATTTTATCCTCACAAGAATCCCTGAAATAACAAGGCATGACTTTAGCATATAGATAGGTAACTATCATTTTAGATGTGGTTACTAAGGTTAGGGGAGATTGATTGGTGAAGATTATCTGATACACAGCAGAAGTGGATCATGAACTGAGGTCTTTCAATCAGAGTAAGTTTCTATGTAGGCCACACAAAAACACAAAAGCAGAACTGTTTGGAATAATTAGTGTTAGGTAAGAATTGCTTCTGCTAGGAATCTGTTCCTTGGTTATTCAAACCACCCTAAATTCAAACTCAAAATAACTAACAGAAATAAAAATAATAAAATGAACCTCACTACATTGTAATATCAGTAAGGGAGAAATTACAAAGGACTGAAAAATAACAGCTAAGCTATCGTGGGTGGTACGTATGAGCGCACAATGTGGACCAAAGCTATGACGCAGTTATGGCCCCTCCTTACAGAAAAGAGAGATAAGGTACAGTGGGGGGAGTTTGGAGGGACAAAATTGTGAGGAAAGAGGAGTTGGAAAAAATTAAAGGGAACACTCATAGACAAAAACTATTTGAAATATACAAAAGTCATATTACCGTGAACTATGACAGAAGAAAATAAGACTACGAAAAGATATCAACTTGATGTTTAAATTGCATTTAAAAAAAAAGTTCCTGTATACAGAATTACATGCCCAAAGTAGTGATAGGACACAGAAAATACATGCAGAAATATTAATGGGTAAAAGGCATGAGGTACAAACGCTATTCTTAAATAGTTTCAAAAAAAGTTTTGTGTGTGTGTGTCAAAATAAGAGTGAATCTGGGTAAAAGATATATGATAATACTTTCTACTATTAAAATTTTCCAGAGGTCTGAATTATTCCAAAATTATATGTAAAAGAAAAAGATGATAGGAGCACAGTTAATGAGCCATTGGACAATGTAACAAGTTTCTTAAAAGAGCTGAGAGACTTCACAATGTGTTTCACCCACATTCTGAATATACAGATTAGGACTTCAACATATAAATTTTGGGTGTGGGGTACAATTCAACCCATGACACAGTGGTTTGTTTTGTTAATTTATATACAAAGTTGTTTCTTGAAGACCTAATTCTTAGATGATGACTCATTATTTTTAGGGAAAGATTTTTTTTTTTCTGCTGCTGAATCTCTTATTGAAATGAAGAAAAATAGATACACTTGCCCTTCATATTATTTTAAAAGGTGGACAGTGAATGTAAAGACCGTATGAAATTCTAGACATACTCAGCTTGGAATGTCAGTCTTTCAATATGCACATCTTTCCCCAAGGACTTAGGAACAATAGGTTAAAATGCACCTTTTCATTTTCTGCAAGACCAATTAAAAAATGGACGAAGGCATGCTGCTGGTTTAGCAGCAGAATACAGAATGAACAGAAGCCTCTGAGAATGGGTGTTAAAGGGAAAAATCAAAAAGAATATTCTTAGAAGGAATTTATCAGTGCTAGAACAAATACAAATCT
The DNA here is from genome assembly GCA_020662805.1 of Glaucomys volans. NCBI lineage: Eukaryota > Metazoa > Chordata > Mammalia > Rodentia > Sciuridae > Glaucomys > Glaucomys volans. Next base: position 224,104 of record JAJEJO010003487.1, read on the forward strand.
CAATGAATTCTGTTGGGGTGCACTCTTTACAAAATATGAGCTATGGAAGAAGATTTTCTTTCTATGGCTAAAATATACATAAATTTAAGAATTAGCCATTTATTTGTTTTAAAACATAAAATTAAATTTACTTGCTGTTTTAATAATAACATTCCAGCTAAAATATTAATTATAGCAGCCAGTATTTTCCATTGTTCCCTGGGTGCACCTCTTAAATCTTCAAACATAACCTTCATTTTTCTTTGTCATGTATTAACATGTGCTGTACATATTAATGCAGGTAATTACTGAAAATGTCTTTGATGCAGTAAGACGGGTTCTACCTATTTCTCCTCTTCTAACTCCTCAGGGTTCAATGATAAACTTTAAAGATTAAAAAATAAGTAGGAAAACCCAAGACCTTCTGAAGAGGCCTTCCCTAAATTTTTATTCAAGCAGTGGTCACTTTAATTATTAGCTATAGGCCTGCCACGCTAGCAATAATTCCTAAATGGTAAAGAAAGCTTTGGAGGAAACTGTCAGTGAAGCACATACAGGAAGCTCCGCAGTCATCCTTAGAAAAAAACTGAAAAATGCTTGGGAGCTTGCGGCCTGCAGCAGTGTGTGGGAACAAAGGTCTGCGTGAAATCCTCTGAATTACCTTTTGCAGCAGCCTGATTTCCTGTGTATATGTTTGTTTGCTTATGAATGCCCTTCCCAGTATGAGAGCTCCAAATGCAGCCCATAGACTGAAACCAACAAACAGTGGCGATGAGAGAAAAGCCCCGGCTGAACTTCAATATTGGTACAAGGATCTTGATGAGAGGAAAGAATCCAGCATTTCCTGAACACTTGCTCACTGACTAGGGCAGCGCCTCGCAGACTCGAGTATGCCTGTGAGTCATCCAAAGAATCAAAAAAACAGGCAGATTCTGATTCACCAGATTTAGAACAAGACCTGAGATTTCGCACTTTCGACACGTTTTCAGGGACTGTTGGATGCTCATTTCCCCAGTCACACTTGGTGAAGCAAGAGTCGGGATCCTTCACAACTAGCCTTTACAATAAATTTTAGAGCTAGACATTATTACCATCTTTTAAAACAGACACTGTGCCCTTCACGGTGTCTCAGGTCTGTAATCCCAGTGGATCAGGAGGCTGAGACAGGAGAAACACAAGTTTGGGGCCAGCCTCAGTAATTCTGCCAGGTCCTCTGCAACTTAGACCCTGTTTCAAAATGAAAAAAAAAGTGTGTGTGGGGGGGGGGCTGGGAATGTGGCTCAGTGGGTAAGAGTCCGTGTGTTCAATTCCTTGTGCCAAAAATAAAAAATTAGTGGTGCGCGGCCGCGCATACCTATAATCCCAGTGGATGAGGAGGCTGAAACAGGAGGATCTCGAGTTCAAAGCCAGCCTCAGGAAAGATGAGGAGCTAAGCAACTCAGTAAGACCTTGTCTCCAAATAAAATACAAAATAGGGCCGTGGATGTTGCTCAGTGGTTCAGCGCCCCTGAATTCAATCCCCAGTACGCCCCAATAAATAAATTAATTAAAAAATAAAAAATAAAACACACACTGAGAGGTTTAATAATTTGTCAATGAGGAAACCTGAAGTTTATCTAATTAACATACTCTTCCCAGTACTCTAAATAATACCCCACGGGAGTAAAAGCTGCTTTGCTTTATTTTATTTTTAAAAAATTTTAGACCGGTATGTCTCAAATATGCCCATATGTCGTTCATCTAAAATTCAGATTCTTGGGTTAGGGATGTAGCTCAGTGATAGAATGGTTGCCCAGCAAGTGTGAGGCCCTGGTTTCAATCCCTGCCTTTCAACAAACAAACAAACAAACAAACAAACACAAAATTCTGATCCCCAGGGCTCACCTCAATCTATTAAATCGGAATTTCTAGATGAGGTGCCTAGGAAAAGGTATTTTTAACTTGTATCAAGGTAATTCGTGTGATCAGAAACGTTCAGAAAATGATCATCCAGTTTACTCTGTAGTTTTGAAAGTCAGTTTAGTACCTGATGATGTTTTGAGGTTTTTTTTTCAGAGATTTTTGGTTTGTATTGTTTTAATTTTCGAGAGCTTTGAGACAATATGGTCTGCTCCAGCAAGAGGATCTGAGAGCCCCTAATGCACTTCGGTTTCACGGAGAGGGATACTGGGGCACACAAGATGAAACTTGTTGGTTTCATGACGTCAGGGAGAGGTTTCAACCTGTATCTTATAACAGGGTGCTAAAGCACAGTGTCTAATTATGTCACTTTTAATTGTAAGGTGAAAGCAACAATAGCCACAAAATTTTCTCTCCCTCTTTATCAGGTAAATGATCTTTGTCTTCTGATCCAATTATAGAGCCTCTGTATTATAGAATAAAAAGCTCAACTGGAAAATATTTTCCAAATCCAAAGTCCATAATTAAATTTTTTACTAGAAATTCTCGATGAGATCAGAGTAAGGGTAATTATTTATCTCTGCTTGAAAGGGGTAACTTTCAGCCAAGGAGATTACCCATACATTTTTCACAGACGTTCTGAATGGTAAATTAGAGGCCGAGGGGTCTACCACTTTTCAAAGTAAATATTAAGACTTACTTCTTTTAGATCACTACATTGAAATTTTTTAAGCTTTGAAAAAGCACTGTAGTAGTATGACTTTTTAAGAGGCCCTCTAGAATCTTGATACAGTTAATGTACTAATAAAATACAAAATTTATTAGTTTAATATACACTGCTACTTATTCATAGAACATAATTTAGTTAATGCTTGTAATACATTGGGTTTTCTTATATACTTCATTTTGAAGCAAATAATTATATGTGACTTTTCTAATGATTATCATAGTTAATATTAAAATTAAGATTTTCAAGTACATAAAAAGACTTGCATACTGAAATCTCACTATGATATAACTCACCAAGGGTAGAATTTTTGCAGGTTAAGTCAACCACTACAAATAGGTAGTTAGAAGGTAGCCCAATTTGAATTCAAAGCCTAGATTGGGACAGGTATTTAACTTTTCTGAGCCTCCATTTCTCATTGGTAAGGAAATGGGACATTTTCCTCACTGGTTCCTGCCAAAGGGACCTCCTTTAATGATTGTCATTTACAAAATAATTTCAAAAACTCAATCTCCCTTTGTCCATTTAACAAATTTCCTATGTATTTATTTCCTCCATTGGATTACAGTGGTTACATGATCTCTACAATCATATGCACTTGACAAGAAAGAAAAAATAGAAATAATTTAAAATTATCTAGACAGTTTGGCTTAATATTGTACTCAATGAACAAATACCCTGGCATAAACATTAATGAGAAATGCAAATTTCTCATTGTTCAAAGTATGAACATTTCAGTGTACAGAGTATAATTTTGATATTTTGAAATATTCATTTTTGCACAAAATATTCCTAATGCCACCCACTGATTTTATCTGCTGCTCCACTGAAGAAACAATGTTCTGTTTCAAAGCTGGAGGAAAAACTGACTTTTTTGGAAATATTGAGATATATTATATATCACTTTGAAGTAGCAACTTCCTGAGGAATTTTCCAATGCAATTTTTTCTATTTATTTTGAATTAATTTTTGACTCACAGAAGTTGCATAAAATTGCCAAAATATTTCAGGAAGTTGTTATGTACTCTTCAGTTTCCCTTAATGTTAACAATTTCAATAACTGTAGTACACCAGGAGGTAAACATTGGTATAACTATTAACTAAACTATGGACCTATTCATCTCACTGGTTTTTCTCCTAATGTTCTTTTTCTGTCCCAAGATCTGATCCAGGATCCACCTTTCATTTATTTGTTACATTTTCTTAATCTGTTCCAATTTGTAAGTTTTTTCAATCTTTCTTTGTCTTTCATGACTTTTGATTTGTGACTCTATGAAGATAAAGAAAAACTAATCAATCCAATACATTTTTATTATCTTAAGTATTGATTTCCAGGTAATTCCATATAAATCCCAAACCAGGATATTTTTTTCTACAATGGATTGTTTATTATTAATTTGTCATTACACAAATGAATGTAGTAGAGGGCATTATTTCAGTTGAATTTAACTGCCTGACTGACAAAAAAAAGAACAAACTACTCTCATTCTTCTGTAGTTACTACCTTCTAGAAGGAGCCATTTCAGACACTGACAGAAAAATCTATTGGTATCTTTTGATTTCTAACACCTTGGATGGATAGGAGATTCTGCATTTCTGACTTCGAGTACCATTCATTTCTTAATAGTTTTCTGGCTTTTATGTAAATGAAAAAAAAAGTTAAGCTTATGGACAAATGAGAACCAATTCATGTAGAAACCCTTAATGATTGATTCCAATAGCAATAGTTATCTGTTTAGTTCCAGTATGTTAAAAAGAATCCTTCAACTATAAACATTAAATGGGCACTGACTGCAATGATAGCATCTTTTAAAGATTTCTAAAATTTGGTAAAAAATGAAAAAGAATAGTTGAGATGTAGAATATTTAAAAAATTTTAAATGCCAGCAGCAACAAGTGATTAGTCTCTAGAGGACTTCGTGATTGCACTTTTTAGATCCTTTATTCGTAAAGATTAAAAATACATATATTGTAGCTCATTTAGATTCTGATTGGCTTTTTTTTTTTTTTAATAGGCTTTGTTTTGGGATTTCTTTCTTTTTTGCAGTGCTGGAGGATTAAACTCAGGGCCTCGTGTATGCTAGGCAAGCACTCTACTACTGAGCTAAACCTCCAGCCCATAAACTTATTTTGTTGTTTTTGGACTAGGGATTGAACCCAGAGGCACTTAACCACTGGGCTACATCCCCTTGGCTGCATTAAAAAAATATATATATATATATATGACATATAATATACATATTATATATGTGATATGTATTATATATAATACATTTTACTTTAAAATGTATTGATATATATATATATATACATTTTTTTTTTTTTTTCAGGCAGAGTCTCACTCAGTTGCCTAGGGCCTCAATAAGTTGCTGAGGCTGGCCTTGAACTTGGGATCCTCCTGCTTCAACCTGTGGAGCCACTAGGATTACAGGCATGCTTGTAAACCACACTTGGCTTCATAAACTTTTTTCTTTTCAATTTTTTTGGTTGTAGGTGGACACAATACCTTTTTATTATGACTTTTATATGGTGCGGAGGATCGAACCCGTGTCCCCACACATGCTAGGCAAGCACTATACCAATGAGCCACAACCCCAGCCCTCCATAAACTTTTATATTGGAAAAAATTAACATTTATAGGAAAGTTACAAAGATATTAGAGTTCATATAAATTTCTCACCAGTTCCCTTGTTGGTTAACATTTTGCATTATAATAATACATAGTTTGAAACTAAGGAACTAACATTGATGTTCTTTTCTATAAACCTAAAATTTTATTCACTTTTCACCAGTTTTTCTATTAATATCCTCTTTCTGTTCCAGAACCCAATCCAGAGTGCCATATTGCATATAGTTATGTCTCCTGTGTCTCCAAGAACCTCTGACAGTTCCTTAGCCTTTTCATGATCTTGACTCTTTTGATGAACACCAGTGAATTATTTTGTTTCTTTCTTGACCAGGACTCTTTTGATGAATGTTGGTAAATTATTTTGATGAATATTGGTGAATTATTTCAGTTTGGGTTTGTCTGATATTTTGTTATGATTTGATTGAGGTTATACATTTTCAGCAAGAATTTCACAGAAGTGATGCTGTGCTCTTCTGAGTGTGGGTTGGTGGTATCCACCCTTATTCTTTGGTAAGAAGTCAATATGTCTAGCTCACCAGCAAAAGGGGGAGATTAAGCTCTACTCTCTGGAGCAGTACCTAGCTACACATGTTGTCTAGGATTCTTCAGTAAGGAAAATTTGTTCATAAGACTTTGAAAATCTAACATTATGCAGGTGTCCAACTCTTCTACTGATGTTGAAGTAATAGTTTACTTACTGCACACAAGTTTTTGGTGAATTCCAATAAACTACAAAGCATTCAAAGTCCCCACCTTAAAATAATTTATATTAAGAGGGGAGCAAGAAAGAGAGGAAGAGAGAGAGAGAGAGAGAGAGAGAGAGAGAGAGATTGATTAAGAACAAATTAAAGTAAATAATTTAAATACACCTTGGGATAAGTGTCAGAATTGAAACTCGGTAAGATGTGAGAAGATGTGTTTAACTGGGGGAGAGATCTGAGAGATCATATTTGGAAGGTCAGCTTGAGGTGTTGACATTTAATAGAGAATTTTAAAAAGAGAACAAACCAATTTTGTGAAATTATAGAATGGTCTAGAAGCAGGAAATGGTCCTGTGACCAATGGTTAATTCATTTGTCAACTTGACAAGACCGTGGGGAATTCAGATATTTGGATGAGCATTATTTGGGGCATATCTTTGAGGGTGTTTCTAGATGAGATTAACATTTCAATCAGTAGACTGAGAAAAGCAGATTGCCTTCCCCAGTAGCATGATCCAATCCATTGAAGATCTAAAAGCAACAGAAAGGCTGAGTATGGGAGTTAAGTGGGGATTTGCGCTCTCTTTCTGATTGTGTTTGAGCTGGGACACTGGTGGTCTCCTTTGTTTTTTGACTTGAAGCTTACACATTAGCTATCCTGCTTCTCAGGAGTCCTGGTTCAGACTAGCATTACTAGCAACTCTCTTGGGTCTTCAGTGCGCTGACTGCAGACTAATACATGTCTCCAGAACAGAAAGGTTTGGGTATAGTTTAAGTGTAACAAAATCCCTCTCCCTGGAGAAGTAGTATTGGGCAATGGTTTGGACTTTTAGGAGGTGGGACCTTATTAAGTCAGTGGGAGTGTGCCTTGGAAGAAACTGAGATATTTCTCATAGGACATGGTTAGTTTAGAGAGTTTTTGTAGAAACCTAAGCCTGACCCTTAAGCCTCTCTGACTTCCTTTCTGGCAGTGTGGTTGTTGGCTGTCACATGCTTTCTCAGCATTGTCATCTGCCATGAGGTGACACAGCCAAGGAGGGAGTACCCTTGCCAAAGCTGGTGCTATGCTGTTTGAACTTGGGAACTGAACTAACTCATGAGCTAAACAAAATTTTCCTTCGTAAGTAGCCTGTCTCAGGTATTTCAGTATACCAATGAACAATGGATTAAGTATAGGGTTGGTGTGGACCAGATGCAGAGAAAGAGGATCAATGGCTATGCAGTTAATTTTTTGTTTGCACTGAAAAAAGGTGATGATCAAGATGTTATAAGTGAAAAAGTTTAGTATGAATAATATGCATGGTGATACACTATTTGTGCAAGTTAAAATGGTTACATTGAATCTACCTAAGTATTATAAATAATATTTTAAATATGAATTTATCAAATTCTGTTAATTGTGGTCACTTCAGGGTACAGTGGGAATTATGGGGATTTTCACTTTATACTTACAATTTTTTCTTTTGGTACTGGGAATTGAAACTGAGGTGTGGGGTGCTTTACCACTAACTTACATCCCCAGTCCTTTTTAATTTTTAATTTTAAGACAGGCTCTCACTAAGTTGCCCAGGCTGGTCTCAAACTTGCTGAGGCTGGCCTGGGACTTGTGATCCTTCTGCCTTAGCATCATGAGTCACTGGGATACTTATACTTTGTTTGTCTTAATTTCTTAAACAATAGATGAGAAGAAAGACAAATTTTTTTAAGCAGAGGAACAAGAAATAGTTTTAGGATTAAAATCTTTGAATAAATGTTACGAATAAGTCCTATACATACAGATTATTTTCCTTTATAGAGGTTTTATATTCATCTCAAACCAGGAAAATGGAAATGATTATTGATTAAATTGAAATTATTAACATTTCTAAGATGATGTTGAGAATATCTTTATTCATTTTCTTCAAACTAACTAAAAACAAGAAAGTGGATAAAATTATCTCTTATTTGAGCAATGTATCTATATACAATGGTTTTCATGGTTGGAGAAGAAATACAAACTCACTTGTAAAATAAAACAAAAAGTTTCATATTTAAGTTGTGCTTTATGGAAGGACTAGTAAAGTCTGGTTATCTTTGAGCACCAAGATTATGAATTGTTATAGTCTATTTCCATTTTCTTCTTAGCTCCTTTCTGTATTTTCCAAATGCTTCATAATAATCATGTTACTTTTGTTATCAGAAGATGTTTTTTTAAAAAGAATTGTTACTTTCATGTCTGTTATTTAACACGGTATACCTGTTCTCTGTCAATCTGCTTATGCTTTCTATATGACATCAAGTAGTTCTCTTCCAATGACTAAGCCTTGCAGATTTTTACTTATATACTAGAACCAATGATTTATATTGTGATCACATTGGTCCTCACCTCTCTCCATCCAAAATGACAAGACTGGGCCCGTGGAGCATACTTTGGCAAGAAACATTAAAAATGTCATTACCAAAATGACTATGCAGGCTTTCATCAGACTTAACAGAACCACAGCGAAAGGTCAAAGCAAGGAGAAGCTGACTGTTAGAAAAACTCCAACCTTTTACACCTTCTCTTAGCCCCCAACTGGTTCATGACAAATACTTTCAGGTTACACAGAGAAAACTTGGAATTGCAATGCGATATCAAAAAAGAGAGGTTTTCTTAATGACAAATGAAGTTTTTATGCCCAGGATTTGAGACCCTTGGATGAAAGTTATGAAATAAATGCTCCACAACATGCACATTGTACAACGGCCAGCATAGTGTAATTATGGTTTGCTTCCCGTCACCCAAAACCTTTCTGTGTTTTCTGGTTTGGGCCTCTCAGTCTTTCAAATTAGTTCTGAGTCATTAGGCTTTCACCCTAGGGGCAAAGCACAAGCTCCATAAAAGAGCAGATATTTTTCTTAAATATCTTTGCAAGCCAAAATACCTGTTTTTTAGACAAAGAATGTAAATTCCCCTGGTTAAAGAAACCCTAGATATTTGTTTTTCCTTTTTTATTCTCCATTTTCTAAAATGTCTCACTTATAACACAACAAAACTTAAAAGAAACTCCAATTTATAATTAAAAGCTACCTGAAGGCTGATTATTCATTACAACTGGAGAGCCTAATGTGAAGAGGGTAGTTGGGAGCAAGGGTCCCAACACTACTAGGGTCCCAACCTGGGACCAAATGACATTTTGGGATGAATAATTCTTTGTTGTGGGGGGGATATCCAGTCCCTTGCGGGATGTTCAGCAACATCCCTGATCTCCTCCATTAGATGGCAGTAGCGCAGAGTTCCAGACACCAAACAGGACAACTGAAAATGTCTCCAGACACTGCTAAATGTCCTTTAGGGTACAAAATCATTCTCCATTGAGAGGCCAAAGAACTTACAAAACCAATCCCTTGTACCTTTGCCACAAAAAAGACACTCACATAACCCCTGACATTCCTTTTTTCTTTTCCTTGTTTTGTGGTACTGGGGATTGAACCCCTGTCCTCATGCATGAAAGGTAGGTACTGTACCAATGAACTACATCCCCAGCAGTATTCTCCTCACATTCGTCATGTTAAAGCTTTTGAATATTGTCTAGAATTCTTCCTCTCAATCATGCATGGCCAATTTGGCTAAGAGGAGAGGAGAAATCACTGTTCCCATCCTTCATGGACATTCTAATCACTTTTAATGTCCTTAATGTTCATAATGTCTTGACTTCTAATGCTCTGAACTATCCCCAGCTGCTGTTGCTTCTCTTTTTAAGAGATGGGGAAGAATTTGAGATGCCCAGGTTGGTCTCAAATTTCTGGGTTCAAGGGATCCTCCTGTCTCAACTTCTAAAGCAGCTGGGATTATAGGTACGTGTTACCAAACTCGGGTATCCTCAGTGTCTTCATCCATGAGCCGTGCTCTGCAGCCCCATGTTCCCCCACGAATGTTGTTTCAACCATAATTTTATTTAATTAACAATATTCTGCATCACAATTGTTTTTCTCATTTGGCTCTTAAATACACAAATATAATCCAAGTTCAAAATATTTATTTCCTGAAATCATCTTAGATCATAGTGTATTAATTAAAGCAATGAGGAGAGACTTACAGAAATTTAAAAAAAAATCTTTTTCTAAAATACTCAATAAAGCAACACATGTTAGCTCATTAAACTTTTATTTTTATGCATCCTAATATACTTGAGGGATGTTTACTCTCCCCATAAGTCATCTGGTATTTGAAGCACCAAGGAAAATGACCAGAGGGAGCTGATTTCTTCTATGGAAAAATATCAGTAAGTAATTCTTCCTTGTAGAAAACTCTGAGAAATGGACCCATTATTGAATTCATAAACTCAAGCAAGCACCTTCATTTCTCCTAATCTGTTTCATCTCTGGTAAAATGAAAACAATGATACCTACCAGAGTTATTATATTGAAAGAAATGACCTGTTCAAGCTCTAAGTTCTGTGCCTGGTACACAAGTATTTTATACAAGTGTCATTTTCTATGTAGCTTCTCTTCCTTGTTCCCAGCATGGCTGAATAATTCATGGGGCTCAGTGCAGATTAAAAACGAAGGCTCTCTTGTTTAAACATTTCAAGACAACAGCAGAACTTTAAACCAAGTGTGGGACCCTTCTAACTATGGGGCCCTGTGAGACCACCTAGGTTAGATACTCATAAAGCTGGCACTGCTGTTCTCCTGCGTTTCCTAGGGTCCACCTGTCTACACTTTCACTGTGTGAAATGCCACTCTTCAAGACGGACAACTGACCAGGAAATAAATGCAACTGACTAAAGAGGGCTTGAATATCTGTGTGGTTTTTCAGTGTTGGCCTAGGGCTCTTCTAAAGGGACTGTTTTCATCTGCCAGGACATTGCAGTGGTTGGCAACATCCTCAATCTGGAAGAATTAAAAAAATAAATAAATAAAAAATTAAAAAAAGAAAAAAACCCCAAAACCCTGTTTACAAGTAACAGGACCCTTGATTTATTGCCCAAGAGGCATTTGATTCTAAAGGGCTCTATTTAGATTTTGGATCAAACAGCATTCACAAAGAATGCAGTCTGTCTCTTAAAAGGTGATTTAGATCTTATGCAGACTTTTAGGGAACTGCTCCAGATGTCTAAGAAATACATGCTCAAAGAGGAAGACTGGGTCTCCAAAATACTGAGACCCAGGTCTCTATTCCTTCCTGTTTATGGTTGCATCAAGCAAATCAAGCAAGGACTTCTCAAGGTTCTTCCATCCTATTTGCTAAGGAACAGAAGCATGTAAAAAACAGAATGTTAAAATAGGTATTAACACAAATATATACATGGGGCTATATATAAAAATATATATATACACACACACATAAATTTATATGTATACATTAAAATTGTTGACATAAAGTAAGAATTCTTTACCTAGCATGCATGAGATCCTAGATTTAATTCCCAGCATTAAGAGAGAAAAGCAAAACCAAAACAAAAATCTCCTGCTTTAAAGGATATAAGAAAATAGGGGGCTGGAGATGTAGCTCAGTTGGTAGAGTGCTTGCCTTGCATGCACAAGGCCCTGGGTTCAATCCCCAGCACCACACACACACACAAAAAAACTGTGGAAAAAAAAAAAAAAAAAAGAAAATAGCTTCTTCTGACTCAAATACGAGTGACCATGGCCTGGGAACATGGATCCAAGTTACCCTTAACAATGATTCCAAAATGAAAGAGGCTACATAAAGAAAGTCATAAATCAATACATTAATAAATACATTGGCGAAGTGGGCGACAGCAAAGCTTGAAAATCTCTCCTATAGACTCCAGATATTATAGCATTCAGTGGAGATTAGTGGTCTGCTAAATGTAACAATTTGTTCCAAGTTTACCTAACTGACAGAGAATGTTAGGTCGGATACAAAGGTCAAAAGTGAATGGTTATAAGGCCTATAATAGTGAAGAGAATTTTGGCTGTTGACCTGCAACATTCCATTTCTCCACAATCACAATGTTCTCAGCCAAGGTCAAGAGAGAGAGAGAGAGACAGACAGACACACTGAGACTGGTTTGTCTTTTGGAAGAAATACACAAAAAAATACCAACACACAGAGATACACATGACATCCTCACAGGAGGCAAAGAACCAAGTTTGAACCTGCCTTCTATTTTCCAGGTGCTTATAAACTATTAAACTATTTTAATTTTTTTAATTCAACCATCCTTTTTTTTTTTTAAAGTGTGGAGCAACTGAGGCTCAGAGATGTTGCTTAACCTGCCCAAAGTCCCACAGTTTGCAAGATGCAGATGAGAGACTTCATCTGACTCCTATTCAGTTTTGATGTAAAAATTTCAGGAGTCCAATATATTACGATCTCGAGGTAAAGTAAACCCAACATAACCTACCATACTTGCTAATCACGTTAGTTTACGTAACTACCTTGTTTTTACCGTAATTTACATCCTTTCCTCATCCCCATCACCAAGAATCATTCAGGTTTAGGGGCTGGCAATCTTGGTAATAAGTGACGGCGTGAATAGAGCAAAGATAAAAAACTAAAATTAGTGTTGTGTGCCTAACACCAAAACCGTCAAGGGGCGGGGGGGGGGGGGGAA